>JAKEYF010000082.1:0-252855 GCA_021527775.1 Lactarius sanguifluus
CGTCGTCCAAGTCGGACTAACGCTCGTGGTGGCGTTACATCAGAGCTGTTTGGACTCAGAGTGTCCTTGAATGGCTCTGAACAGCTACTGCCAAGGCTACTGCAATTACAGATGGTCATTGTCACATGACATAGGACCTGCCTTGGAGAGTTCCATACAAAGGGGTCTGCCCTCTGCTGGATCTAAGTGATCTGATCAGCCCTTCCCAAGTTATTGAACTGGCTCTAAAATCAGCTCAGTAGTTACCAAGCTGGTTAAATAACTCAGGAATTGAATGTCAGATCACTTAGAGTTGGCAGAGGATACCCTAGCTTCTGAGGGGGTCTACCTCTCCAAATATTTCCATATTTATAGCTATTTTATTTCTTGATATTCTAATAATGTTTGCTTGAGCTGCTAGCCTAGTACTGTACTGTACTGCTGCACTTGTCACTGTGCTATACAAATAACTTGAAAACTACAGATCAGATAGCTTAGAGTTGGCATAGGACCCAGCTTCTTCTGAGCTGATCTAGCTCCATAAATATTTTCACATTTTTATCTATTTTATTTCCCAAGATATCAGGTAGTTGGCTACTCAAATTGACTTAGATAAAAAATGGTGTTCAAGATCCAGGCGACTTCCGGGCTGAAGTTTAATTTGTGGCGTGGGGAAGTACGCCACTTGGCCACCCGCAACTTGTTCGAATTCCAACCTACCCCCACTTTCTGCCACGTCTCCATCTCCTTTCCACATCATGGTTCCACATCACGGCTAGTACGAAGACGCACTGGCAAGGACGGAAAGACTCAGATGACTTGGGCACACACAGGCCACCCTGCCGCCGCCGGGTGATGTCCTTTTTTTTTCTCTTCGTCGCTAACCCGTGCGGGCTGCAGGACAGTGGCGGCCGCGTCATCTCTGTCTCAAAGGCTACCCCACCACCGTACCACTCGGGCCTCATACTAGATAAGTTCCTTTTTTCTTTTCTTTTTACTGTCCCATTTTGAACTCACGGAGGACTGACCTCTCCCTTCGCGCGCACACGCAGGCCACCCACTCACCCCCCCGTCTCGAGACACGCAAGCCACATCACCGTGTCACCGCCAGCATTGTGCCTAACTGCCGCCACCCCACGGACCTTGCCCTTACGACGTCAACACGCCCGACTCGGACTCCGTTGCCTCGACACCGCCACCACCACCATGCCGCCATCTCGACACCCTCCCCCAACTGCCCCGACGCACATGCCATCGCCACCTCAACCGCCACCACCACCGCTACCAACCACCACGTATGCCAGCAACGCAATACATCAACAATCCGCAAGTACCGCAACCCGCCACTGTCACCTCAACTACCACCACCACCACTGCTACCGACCACCACCCATGCCAGCACCTCCACCGCCGCATCAACCCGACCGCCTCAGCCATCTACCGACCCCGTCCTGCTGCACGCGCCACGCCACTGCAACAACACCACCCCCACACCCCACCGACCCCGTCCCGCCCAACCGACCCCGTCCTGCCGCACGCGCCACGCCACCGCAACAACACCACCACCCCCGCACCCCACCGACCCCGTCCCGCCCAACCGCCCTGGCCCGACCTCGTTCCTCTAGTATTAGTAGCTTTATGTACTTTTATCAAATAAACAAATATATTTATTTTATTGTCCTTTAATTGCTGTGTGAAATTGAATTAATAATTTATTGTGACTGTTACTTGACTATGACATGACTATGAAATGACTACAAAAATGACTATGGATGACTTGACTACAATATGACCATGTGATGACTAAGAGATGACTATGGATTATGCAAGAAAATTGACTACCAATTGACTACCAATTGACTATGAATAGTCATCTAGAAGTCATTTTGTAGTCACTAAAAACGACATTTAGTCATTTTGTAGTCAGTTGACCCCCATCTGACTTTCTTCTGACTTTTTTCTGACTTCTGGATGACTTTCCTTTTTTACTGAGAGTGACAGTTCATGGGAAAGAGCAGAAGACATACATGCAGACAAGTTAATAGCAGAGTACAACAAGAAACCAAAGAAGGCCAAACAACGAAAGACAGTTATAAGGCGGATGAAGACAGAAGATATTCCCCATCCTCTTCCCTCTCAACTATTTCATCATCATCGCTCTCATAACCAGATGCCTTCTCTACCTGCTCCCACCGTCTCTATCCTATCGCTCTCACCACCTCCCTCACCGTCTCCTGTCTCGGCACCAGACAATACACCCAAGTGCCCTCTTACTCCTCAGTTGGCTATCAGGAGTGTCCCAATTGTGGGATATGACGCAGACAGCGTTTCCGACGACCCTGTCCCTGAGCTCGAGACTGTCCCTGATCTTGCACCCATTGGCTTCATCTTTAACAACCTGGATTCACGCCTCTTCTACCCCATTTATGTTGCCAACCCTGCCTATGAAGAAGATAGGTCCCAGTCCAGGACCATCCTAGCCAAGTGGATCAAATATGATCCGGACTACACCCAAGTCCACGGCACTCTGGGACGTAATAACACCATCCGATCAGTCCCCGTCCATGTAGGAAGAAGGGCACGCAACTATGGGCTGATGACAGAAGCCAAGTGGAGGAAGTTACTCAGAGGGGCTGATGAAGAATTTGCCATCAATGAGGCCCTTACGGAAATAGGAGACCCAAGACTCACTGGGGAGGTGAACCAACTCCGCGGGCAAAGCACAGTCAAGGACACTTTAGAAGGACTCCTCCGGGATGCCCACCATCGCGTAACAGAAATCACGTGTCAGCTGGTGGACGTAGAACGAGAAGTGACAGGAAGTTGCATCCATTTAGAAATGGCGGATGCTTACGAGGAGATTAACAACTGATTCCTCAGGACCTTTGATCATCCTTCTCTTCGCTCCCCTGAGCTTGCCCCTCTTCCTATCACTAACTGCCATGGACCAGTGGAGTTCCCTGTCCGCCATGATGAAGAACGCACCCGTCGCATCCGCTGCTTTGGTTGCAAGACCTATGGACATCGTGTCCAAGACTGCATCAAGAGGAAGAAGAACCACCGACGCAAGGAGAAGAACACTCCCAGCCCCCGTGTCTCCTCCACCATTGACCATGAGGAGTGCAACGACAACAAGATGACGCTCCTGGAGCACATCGCTCTGTTGGATTGGGAGGATTGGACTCCAGAGGTGTGTACTCGTTGCAGGAAAATTGACGCAACACACATGGAGTTGGAGTGCCCCCTGTACGAGCAGTGTCAGCGCTGCCGTGGAACAGGAGCCTATGGTTTCATCCGTAACCATACCTGCACTCCCACGAAACAAGAAGACGAAGACACCAGTATGAACATGGTCAATGAAGCGGACTTTGACCTGTACTGGGGTGTTCATGACGACTGACAAAGTCGTGGCAACTTTGTACCTGAAAGGGGGATTGTGTCATGAACTTTACATTTATTTTCTGATCTTTTACTTACTGATAATGTGATCAGTCACATGACCTGGATCTATATGTGAGTCACTATGACTCTTTTCATCTTCTGAGTCACTATGACTCCTTCTGCAATTATTGACTGTGCAGTGACTCACTATGACTCATACAATACGATGACTCGGATTGACTCATATCCTAGGACGCTGTTGTGACTCAGTCCTAGGATCAGTAGTACTATAAAGTCAAGCTTGCTGGGTAGCTAGTAGCCCCAGACTTGACTTCTTGTGTCTTACGGTACCTGAGCAATCGAACTGTTTGATACTCCATCTCTCACGATCCCCAGCAAGCCCTCCTATCCACTCAAGGACTATCTGAGCATAGTCCACTCGTTCATCAATCACTGAAGTTCCTCCTTGGAACTTCCCTTCAAACACCGAACTGACCCTGTGACTCTTAGTGCAGTGTCCCTGTAGAGAACCTATCCCAAGTCGGGAGAATGTCCCTACCGTGACATAACATCCAGGTTGCAATACTGATGGATTCCCCACCGTCGTTGGATGGGATCCCATGGGTCCTACCAGACTTGTGTTTTCTTTTGTTCATTTTCTGTGTCGGCTGACGCTTGGCTTTGTAGGTGACAGGTCTTGGGTCGCTGGACTTCAAGCACCTACAGCACATAGCCAACTTATTACCTTAGGCCCAAGGAGTAGAACCTACATGATAGAAACACTGTAAGGACATGAGGGTCCTAGGTGAGTTCAAAGGCAGAGAGTGTTCTTATTATGATTTATGTTTGAGGTCAGCAGCTTATGTACGTGAGGAGAGCAAGTGTGAGTGTCTGGAGTAGGGCGTATGCTCCTATCTCCTTAGTCGTTCGCTATTATTTAGTTATTCTACTGTAACTTAGCGATTATCTAATTGTATGGTCTGGCCTCGGGTTGTCCGTTCCGGCAACATTCCGGGCTCGATCTCAACACTCCCCCTCAAACTGAGGGTAGACCATGTTGTTACAATAAAATGCTTTGGTGGAAGGAACGTGATGGGTGCATCAAAAAACCTCCTGGTGGAAGGAAAAAGCTACCATCAAAAATTCCTTCTCTACCTTTGCGCGCAAAAATTTTATTCGCTCTTATTTTTCCGATTTTTCCGATTTCCGATTTCAGCGTGCTGGCTCCAGATCCATGTTCTGTGACTGTGGACTCTGTGCTCCCCCTCACGCTGTATAACGGATCGGTTATCTATATTGGACCCTTATCTGTGTTTCCTTTTGCCGCAGACACTGAACCCAATTTATTTTATTTTATTGGATTCATTACTACCCATTTTTGGGTGTGCCCCATTGAGCTCGTGTCACGCATCTCGTCAGATGCTCCCCTTTACGTTCCATGTGCGCACATGGGAACATATCGTCTTTGGGATTTACGGCCTAGGAAATGTTACTTTCTTTTATATATATCCTCTCCGATTATTTCTTTTACTCCCCGTTGGCACAGGTAGCGATCGCATGGCCCGGTGTCACCTTTGTCATCGGCTTTTGCCCGTCGGCTTTGCCTTTGACCTTTGCGCCCATGGCAGCGTGCTCCGTTTTTACGGGTTATCTCTTTGAGCTATCGCAATGCCCAGTGTCGTCTTTGTCATCGGCTTTGCTCTATTGGCTTTTACCTATGACCTTTGCGCCCAGGGCTGCGCGCTCCCCTTTCGATCTCCCCCTCGCGTGGCACATCGGGTGCGACCACGAAGTCCTCTGGAGGGGTGTCTAGGGATAGAGAGTTTCGGAGGGTAGGTCCCTTTTGCGGTTTTTGGTCTGTCTTTATGGCCCTTTCCCGCTTCTATTACTGACAATGCTCCTGACTATTTTCAGGTATATATCACTGTCTTTCTTTTTCGCGGGAATTCTTCCTCAACGCTATCGGGTCCTTGCCCGTACGTGGGAGAACTATTTCGTATTGTGCTATCGGGTCAGGTCTTGCCACTGCCTGTGCACATTCTTTATCATCTCCTCGTGGGAGGTTTCTTTTTCCGCGCAGCTGTGCCACGGCTGCGCGTTGGAATCCTTATATTTTCCCGCGTTTGCGGCTTTCTGTCCGTCTTCGCAGTTCCCGACTATTTCGGGTATGGTACTGCTCCTCTACGCAATCGGGTCAGATTGTCAACATTGCCCGTGCGCGGGAACTTCATTTCTCTTCCTCTACACTATCGGGTCTGGCTTCGCCTTTGCCCGTGCGCGGGAGAATTACATTTTTTGGGTCATTTTGTTTGGCTACCGCCCGTGCGCTGTCACACTTTACTTTTCTTCCTCTACGCTATCAGGTCTGGCCGTACCTTTGCCTGTGCGCGAGAAGACAGTTATATGCACGCTATCGGGTCGGTGCTGTCACTGCCCGTGCGTCCCTTCGGCTCTTTGGCTCGTTAGGTACGTCACTTCGTGCTCACAGACTCCATGACAATGCTCATGTAATATCTGTGTTCGTATCTTCGACCGCATTCGCTGGGATGTGAGGGGTGTTACCTCCTCTTCCTCAGTCTTTTCATTTACGGCCTACGCCTCGTTATCGGGCGTTTCATGTCCTTGCTGTATTCTCTGGTAAGCCTTTGATTCTTTTATTACAACTCACCTTTCGTCTATCATCAACAGTCTCGATTCGCGGCTCCGATCCGGCCGTACTTTTCGACCGTGATCGATATTTCCGGTTCATTCACCTGTCTGCTCGTCATCTGCGGCAGCGTCACCGTCTGCGGCCTCTTCTTCATCAGCCGCGATCACTGGGGTGTGAGGAGTTCCTTCTCCTCCCCCTCAGGATCTTCAATTATGGTTCACACCATTATATTCGGTGTTCCGCATCCCGCCTGCCAGTGCGCGGCGTCGTCAGCAGTGTCCTTCTTTTGGATCGTCTGCCTCTTGCGCCATCGTCTTTCATGCCGTCGCCACTTTTCGACCTCTTACGTTCGTTGCCGTCTTTTTACCTCGTTCCCAGGCATTTGCGGCAAAGACGTTATATGGCCTTGCTACCTTTTACGGTGCGTTTATTTTACGCATCTTGGTGCTGTGGCTGACTTAATGATATGGCAGGGATAGGTATTATACCGCTCGTCTCACGAGTCGGCGTCGGGCTTGGCTTGCCCATTATCGTGAGCTGCTCACGCAAATCAGCAGAGTCAGTCAAACGTTCACGTATGCCGTCGTTCCCGGTGCGGCTTTCATCGTGCCGTCACTGGGTCAAGTCGACAAATTGCCCGCATTTCCGGCGTCGTGTCACCGTGACGGACATTCGGTCGTGGTACGTTACCCTAGTATTGGGTCCATCCACAATTAACAATTGTCTCACAGCGCAACGCCAGCTCATGGCCATCTGTCTCGCGCTGGGATCATACACATTCATCGTGTCTCTGCACGCCGTGGTATCGCTCATCTCTTTGGATGTAGCACATTTCGTGGCAGCGAACATCCTCCTTTTTCAATCGCAACATTCCCGTACATCCTCTCAGGACATAGGGATAGCCGCTTACTCTTTGCGTGCTCTGTAGCACGTCTCTCACTTTGGCCGACTTTCCATTCCGCCGACTCCTTCCTCTCTTCTGGGCTTCTGCGGCAACGGTTTTGTCTGGCCACGTCACCCCTTGCGTCTAAGTTTTCTAATCGTACTGATTCAATCGCTCATCTCGGTGTTCATGGCACCGGCGACGACATCGACCCGACTTTTCGAGCCGTTACTATATCTGCGGCGTTCTACTCCCAGTCACGGTACGTCGTCCTCTCGGATCCGTCCGCGACTGACGTTATCGTCGCTCGTCTCGAGCAATAGGGGTTATATATGCACACGCGTTAGGGACGATATTCGCGTAGTGCATGCGCTAGAGATCCCGTATGTACTGCTCAACGCGATGCCAGTTCATTAGTGTCTGTCTCGCGCCGGCGTACTGGGTAAGTTTATTTCCCAGTTTCTTCTTTACTCTGCGCGGCGGTAGCTCATAGGCCATCTTACTCGCGCTTACTAACATGTTCGTATTCCAGTTTGATCCGCTCGTGGCTTTCATCTGCACGCTGTGCCCTTTCATGAAGCGCTATCAGTCGTGCATGATGTCATGGGGATGCCAGTGTCGTCTAGTGACGCCTGGCTCGCGCCGATATATGTGCTCATCATGGAGCTCAATTGGCCTGCGACGCTCGTTTGCACGCCTTGCCCTTCCATAAGGTGCTCGGTCGCGCGCGACGTCGTGGGTCCAATACTGTAAGTGGTCATCCTCTGGAATGCCAGTGTCGCCGAGCTAATACAGGACGCCTGTGTCATTTCCAGGTTCGACGAATATCTCGATTTTCTCGTGCGGAGTCAAACACTCTCGTCAAACTTTCCCGCGCAATTTTCGCGCATGGTCTCAATCTATCCTGCCTTGCCAGCTTATGCTGACTGTCTAGCATCGTCCGCGTGCACGCCGTGCCCTTTCAGGGTATTATCGGTCGTGCGTTACATATCACGGTACGTGCCTTTGTCGTCTGATTTGTTCGCGCGTGGCTGAACTTTCTCGCGCTTCGGACTCTCAGGATGCCGATGTCATCCAGTTCGTGCTGGATGCCCGTGTCATCGGGTCCGCGCGATGCCAGCTGCGCTCGACGTTCTGAGGTATAGGGGCCGTGCCGCTCGTGCCAAACTGTCAGTTGTTACTATGCTGTCCAGTTTGTGTCGTCGAGTGGTCCACTGAGCTTTATAGCTCCCTCTGGCTGGGATCTTTGATGCTCATGTCATCTGTCCCAATCTCTCTGAGGGGTCTTGTAGTTATCGCTAGTTTCGCGCGATAGGGGCTCAGTGTAAATATCAAGTGTGGGGGGAAATAATATATTTGATGTTCTTTGCTCATCTGGCTGTTCGCCAGGGCCCATAACCTATTATGATTTATGTTTGAGGTCAGCAGCTTATGTACGTGAGGAGAGCAAGTGTGAGTGTCTGGAGTAGGGCGTATGCTCCTATCTCCTTAGTCGTTCGCTATTATTTAGTTATTCTACTGTAACTTAGCGATTATCTAATTGTATGGTCTGGCCTCGGGTTGTCCGTTCCGGCAACATTCCGGGCTCGATCTCAACAGTTCTACTCCAAGAGGTAGGGGGTAAGAGGATCAATGAGAGTTTTCCTTTGAGTGCCCGTGGTTGGGCCTGACTTCCGGGATTGTCACACTGAGTTAGAGGGGGAAAGTAACGTCTGAATTTTTCATGTCCTAGCACAAAGTAAAGATCCTGTTTAAATACAAGAGGGCTGTACTTAAAGAGGAAAAGGAAAGGGAAGCTAATGAGATAAAGGAACACTGAGAAAGGACATGTGGCCGAAGAGATCGATAGTCCGAAAATGGATGGTTTCGGGCTCAGCCAGAATGCTGGCCTTACAACGCAATGAAGTAACTGATTAGAGAAATAGCGCCGGACACACGCCATTGTGGCCCGGTGTACTATAGCATATCCGAGAGTAGTGATGAATAGAAAATGTAGTTGGTTTGTAATGTTAGAGCGCGATCGGGTCACGTATGAATGCAACACCTACTATCTTACCTTACTGTTCTTCATTTACTGTTCTTCATGTGAATTGTACATATGTTCTCAGCCTAATGTTCGTGTCCCTCAGTCTCTCCACTACTATGAGGTACACAGAAATTGACGCAATGCAGCGGGCTGGCGCACCAGGTCAAACGACTGTATTCGAAAGAGAGAAAAGAATACTCGGCTGGCACACCCAAGGGCACACCAGGTCAAACGACTGGGGTACCACTGGCAGGAGCGCATGAAGCGGCGTTCTTAAATACATTGTAAGGACTGTAGTATAATGTGTCTACATACACGTGAAATAAATGTGCGACACCCGCACTCCGTTTGAAACGAACGTGAACGATAACTCAGTAAAGCTCCGTGATTGTCCTGATCATAACTACTAGTCTGTGACCGTGTTACGAGCCTACTACGCTCGCATCTCATCTCTTCCGATCACACATGCCCGACGCCGAGACAACTCGCACGTGGACGCTCGACATGAAATGTTACTGTACAGTAGCGCCATTGAGGGATAGCGCTTATAGAACGCTAACTGAGAGGTCTTTGACAGTCCTTTGACCTTGCCTTTGACGATCTTGCGTCGGCCGAGTCCGAGGCTATAACTCTATAACTAGCGTCATCATCTTGACCTGTCCTCGTACTCGAGATTACTTCGGAGTTCATCTACAATAGTGTTCAATCTAACGTCCCCCAGAGCCTCAGAGTTCCTTAGCATAATAACAATTCGTTGCCGGTGTCCCCCAATTGCAGACGTGACTTCTGCCGGAACTTACTCAGTGAGTCGTGATCTTTGTGGTTGATCCTGTTCTCGACAATTCAGCAACAGGACCCGCGGATTGTTCTACCATCTCCGTTCTGATCCACTTCGAGTTCTGTTCCGCGCAGATGCACTTTAAACTCGCTCTCAGCCTTGAGGCATGAGGGCTCTCTGAACCTTTCACCTTCTTCTGGTGGACACCATTCGGTGCCCCCTTAGAACCATGCGCTACCATCTGCTCTCTGCGTTCTTCGCCCTCGCCGCAGTTCCCCTCAGCTGCTTTGCGACACTCCTCGTGCCACGTTGGGACAACATGAGAGTGAAGCATGCTTGGGAAGCCATCCCGGAGAACTGGGAGAGCCTGGGCATCCCGTCTGCTGGTACCACCATCAACCTTCACTTAGCGCTCAAACCTCACCGCGAGAAAGCCTTGGTTACGGCCCTCTACGAGGTCAACTCTCCTGGGCACTCAAAGCAAGTCCTCTTCACCACTCCTCTACGCACGCACTTACTCACGCGTGCTGCTACTCCCTTACAGATATGGCTTACACCTGTCAAAGGAGCAGGTTGCAGAGCACGTCATGCCGCACCCACATTCCCTCGAGCTCGTAAAATCCTGGCTTAATTTCCATGGCGTGCTCCCTTCGTCTATCTCGGTGTCACATGGCGGCAACTGGCTGACACTCACGGGCGTGTCCGTGTCCAAAGCTAACGATCTCCTTGGCGCGTCGTATCAACTCTACCGGCATGCCGAGACGAACGAGACCATAGTCCGTACGATCGGCTATTCGCTCCCAGTGGCGCTCCATGGGCATGTGCAGACCGTGGCGCCAACAACGTACTTCGCCTCCCGGCGCATGTCGTGGCAGACATCGAGAAAGCGCTCTGGCGGGGCAGCAGCGGGGCAGGTGAATGCAACATCAGGCGATCTCGTGACGGCGCTGTTGGGCCGCGTTGACCACGATGTCACACTGCCGTTCCTGCGCTGGCTGTACAATTCGGCCACCTATGTGCCCGCGGCGACGCACCGGAACCAGATCGGGATTGCGGGATTTGCCCAGGAGTATCCGAACCCGGTAGAGCTGACGATGTTCATGGACCGCTTCCACAGCCCTGGGAGCGGGGCGACCTACACCGTCGTACGGGTCAATAACGGCGAATACCACCCGAACAGCCCCGGCGTCGAGGCGAGCGTGGACGTCCAGTACACTTCCGGCATGGCATACCCGACCCCAATCGTCTACTACAGCGTTGGCGACGGGCCAGGGGACGCATACCTCGCCTGGCTCGACTACATGCTCAACCTCCAAACCGGCATCCCACAGACGATCAGCATATCGTACGCCAATTACGAGGCAGATTATCCACCGGATTATGCGAGGGCCGTGTGCGACCTGTTCATGCAACTCGGCGCACGCGGTGTTAGCGTCCTCATCGCGTCTGGGGATTTTGGTGTCGGCGAAGGGCACTGCATGACCAACGGGAAGGTCCGATTCCGGCCCACCTTCCCCGCAAGTTGTACGTGTGACGTTTTTTCTTCTTGCAAGCAGTACACGAACGCATGTAAGGTCGCTCACCACACCGACACTCTTTCGCAGGTCCCTGGGTGACCACCGTCGGCGGAACGACGCGTTATGAGCCGGAGATTGCAGAAGACGGCACCAGCGGTGGCTTTTCGGAATACTTCAAGCGCCCAGATTACCAGTACGACGCTATAACCACCTTCTTCGAGATTCTTGGCAACCAGTATCACGGCCTCTACAAGTGCGTTCGTTGCCGCGGCCCTATTTGGTTCTTTATCATTGGAATTTGTGCAGCGCTTCAAGCCGTGCCTTCCCCGACATTGCCGCGCAGGCAGACGATATCGCAGTCATCTTACGTGGCGAATACAGAGTCCTGGAAGGCACTAGCTGTGCAACGCCCGTCCGTCTCTCCTCTCTGTATCTTCCATCCCAGAAGCAACTGGCTGACCGCCAATGTACAGATTGTGGCGGGGATTATCTCGCTGCTTAATGATTACCGGATTTCGCAAGGAAAACACCCGCTCGGCTTTCTCAACCCTTGGCTCTATGGTATCGCCCGCGCAGGCCTGAACGACATCACGTCTGGCTCGAACCCGGGCTGCAATACTGATGGATTCACCGCCGTCGTTGGATGGGATCCCGTGTGTCCTACCAGACTTGTGTTTGTTCGTTTTCTGTGTTGGCTGACGCTGGGCTCCGTAGGTGACAGGTCTTGGGTCGCCGGACTTCGAGCACCTACAGCACATAGCTAACTTATTACCTTAGGCCTGAGGAGTAGAGCCTACATGCTATAAGCGCAATGAAGTAACTGATCAGAGAGACAGCGCTAGACACACACCATTGTGTGCTATGGCATATCCGAGAGTAGTTGATGAACAGAAAATGTAGCTGGTCTGTAATGTTAGAGCGCGACCCAGTCACGTGTGAATGCAACGCCTTACTGTTCGTGTTACTATTTACGTCTCTCAGGGGCACCTTACTTAGGTTTACTCTTTTCTCATAACTGTAGTGGGCTCGCTGCGACCGGTCTGTCTGTGTTATGTATTCTGGAATAGAAATGGATCAAAAAAAAAAGCGCCTTTGCGGACTAACAATTATGGAACTTTTGACGATTTCGTGTCCGAAGCTATAACAACTAGTTTTATCATCTTGACCTGTCCTTGTACTCGAGGTTACTAGTACTTCGTAGTTTATTTACAACTCGAACAGTGTTCCATCTAACGTCCCCCCAGAGCCTCAGAGCTCCCCAGCATAACAATTCAAAAGTTGTGAGTACTCCAACTTACTCAGTGAGCATGTGACAGATGGCCATTTTGCCAACTTCGCAACATAACTTATTTTATAAGGGCAGAGTATGTTAAGGAGTCATGCAGGACATCATATATTTAATTTGGTAAGAATTGAGTGAGAAATGCAAGGAGAAATGAGCAGTGTCCTATTGAGGCATAGTATGTGTCTTCCTCACATCCTCCTCACGGACCTCCAACGCTCATGCATTGTTCACCTGTTCACCTATCCGGCTGCTCGCTGCTCTATCCCACATACCTACTAGGGACCACCCGTGCCCCACGCAGAACCCCCCAGAAGTTGAACCCAGAGCTGGGCCAGAGCGGCCCGCCTTGACCCAGATAAAAAAAAATTTACATAAATGTCGTCAGAAAAAAGCTATTAAGAAGCAGTGCGACTCGGACCTACCAGTTACCTAGTTACTATCTTTTGCTATCTTAACAACGCTTGTCCAAAAAAAAGCGCGGATTGTGCCCCTACCACTCTGATGCCTTCCGAGTTCTGTTATTTTTTCTTTCTTTTCTGATCCATATTTATTCTGGGATACGCAACATCCGAGTTCTGTTCCCGACGCCCTGAGGCCGCAGGTGCGCTTTAAAATCGGTGTTCCATTGTAAGCATCATTCGGTGCCCCCCTGCACCATGCACTGGCACTACCATCTGCACTCTGTCCTCTGCACCCTCGCCGCCGTTATCCTCGGCTGCCTTGCGACACCACGTTGGGACCACCTGAGATTGAAACACGCTTGGAAAGCCGTCCCGGAGAACTGGGAGTACTTGGGCCACCCGCCCGCCGGTTCAGTCATAAACCTCCACATAGCGCTCAAGCCCCGCCACGAGAATGCACTGACCGAGGCACTCATTGAGGTCAGCTCTCCTGGGCATTCGAAGCACGTCCCCTCCACCACTCCTCTACGCACGCACGCGCTCACTGCTCCGTTACAGATACGGCGTTCACCTATCCAAGGAGCAGGTGGCTGGGCTTGTCGTGCCGCACCCTCATACTCTCGAGCTCGTTAAATCCTGGCTTAAATACCACGGCGTGCCCTTGTCCATCTCACTGACACACGGCGGCAACTGGCTGACGCTCACGGGCGTGTCCGTGTCCAAAGCTAACGATCTCCTTGGCGCATCGTATCGACTCTACCAGCACATCGAGACGAACGAGACCATTGTCCGCACGATCGGCTATTCGCTCCCGCCGGTTTTGCATGCGCATGTGCAGACCGTGGCGCCAACGACGTACTTCGCCTCCCCGCGCATGTCGTGGCAGACACCGAGAAAGCGCTCTGGCGGGGCAGCAGCGGGGATGGTGAAGGCAGCACCAGGCGATCTCGTGACGGCTTTGTCGTGCCGTGCTGATGGTGACGATGACGATGACGATGTGTTACCGTCGACTCTGCACTGGCTATACAAATCGTTCCCCTACGTGCCCGCGGCGACGGACCGGAACGCGCTCGGGATTGCAGGATATGTTGGGGAATACCCGAACCAGATTGACCTGACGACGTTCATGGACCGTTTCCACGGCCCTGGGACCGGGGCGACCTACGCCGTCGTACAGGTCAGCAACGGTGGATACGACCCGATGAACCCTGGCGTCGAGGCGAACATGAACGTCCAGTACGCTTCCGGCATGGCGCACCCGACCCCAATTACCTACTACAGCGTTGGCGATGGGCTAGACGGCGAGGATGACCACTACCTCTCCTGGCTCAACTACATGCTCGACGTCGACGACGCCGACATCCCGCAGACGATCAGCACGTCGTACGCCAACAAGGAGACGAACTGGCCACTGGATCATGCGAGGAGCTTGTGCGACCTATTCATGCAACTCGGCGCGCGCGGTGTTAGCGTCCTCTTCGCGTCCGGCAACGATGGTGTTGGCGAAGGGGACTGCATGACCGATGGCAACGTCCGGTTCAAGCCCACCTTTCCCGCAAGTTGTACGTGTCACGTTGTTCTCTGCTTGAGAGTAGTACACAAATGCAGCTTGTTCACCGCACCGCCACGCTTTCGCAGGTCCCTGGGTCACCGCCGTCGGCGGAACGACGCGTTACGAGCCGGAGATCGCAGCGGACCTCAGCGGCGGCGGTTTCTCGGACTACTTCAAGCACCCAGACTACCAGGATGAGGCCGTGACCACCTTCTTCGAGAACATTGGCAACAGGTATCAGGGCCTCTACAAGTGCGTTCGCTGCCGTGACCCGATCTATTTTTTTTCTTTAATTTGTTCAGTGCCTCGGGCCGAGGCCTCCCCGACATTGCCGCGCAGGCATACCGTATCGGAATCATCTTCCGCGACGAATACAAAGTCGTGGAGGGCACAAGCTGTGCAACGCCCGTCCGTCTCTATTCTCTGTGTCTTCCATCGAGGCACCAAGTTGACCAATGTACAGATTGTGGCGGGGATTATCTCGCTGCTTAATGATTACCGGATTTCGCAAGGCAGGCCTCCGCTCGGCTTTCTCAACCCTTGGCTCTACGGTATCGCCCGCGCAGGTCTGAACGACATCACGTCTGGCTCGAATCCGGGTTGCAATACTAATGGATTCCCCGCCGTCGTGGGATGGGATCCCGTGTGTCCTACCAGACTTGCGTTTGTTCGTTTTCTGTGTTGGCTGACGCTGGGCTCCGTAGGTGACAGGTCTTGGGTCGCTCGACTTCGAGCACCTGCAGCACTTATTACCTTAGGCCTGAGGAGTAGAGCCTACGTGCTATATACCCAATGAAGTAACTGATCAGAGAGATAGCGCCGGACACACACCATTGTGCACTATAGCATATCCGAGAGTAGTTGATGAATAGAAAATGTGCAGGATCTAGCTGGTCTGTAGTGTTAGAGCGCGATCTGGTCACGCGTGAATGCAACACCTACTACTAGTACTATTCTTTATGTGATTTGTACATACGTTCTGACATCGTTTCCCTCAGTTTCTCCACTGTACTATGAGGTACGCGGAGATGTTACCGTACCGCGACAGTAGCGCCTTAACGGACTAACGCTTATGGAGCTGATGGAGCACTACTACAGCAGGTTTCATAACAGTTGTACTGTGTTCGACAACCTTGTCAACAACTTGAAGTTGTATCATTGTGTGCGCTCTGGGGGTGTGGGATAGCTGACAAAGCTGCCTCACAGTTCGTCTGACCATCCACCACTGTATCCTTGTCCACCTCGGAAACATTGATCATCCACAAACGATTTTCAAAACCGATAAGTAGAATATCTAAACTCATTTATTTTTGGGAAAGAAATTCGGCATGGTGCCCATTCAAACACCGCCTATACGCCTATAGTGGTCGTAACATGACGTTATGAAACCGTCCCCCCCAGAGCCTCAGAGATCCCGAGCACAACACTGGCAATTCGTGAGCCCCCCAATGGCAGAAGTCACTTCTGCCAGAACTTATCAAGGATGAGCCGTGACATTGTTGGTTGATCCCGGTCTCAATAGTTCAGTACGGCCCCGCGGATTGTGCTCCACCTCCGTTCTGATCCCCTTCGAGCTCTGTTCCGAGCAGGTACACTTTAAACTCTCAGCCTTGAGGCCTGAGGGCGCTCCGAACCTTTCACCTTCTTCTAGGTAGACACCATTCGGTGCCCCCTTAGAACCATGTGCTACCATCTACCCTCTGTGTTCTTCGCCCTCGCCGCAGTTCCCATCGGCTGCTTTGCGACACTCCTCGCACCACGTTGGGACAACATGAGCGTGAAGCATGCTTGGGAAGCCATCCCGGAAAACTGGGAGAGCCTGGGCATCCCGTCTGCTGGTACCACCATCAACCTTCACTTAGCGCTCAAACCTCATCGTGAGAAAGCCTTGGTTACGGCGCTCTACGAGGTCAGCTCTCCTGGGCACTCAAAGCACGTCCTCTCCACCATTCCTCCACGCACGTACGTGCTCACTGCTCCGTTACAGATATGGCGCTCACCTATCCAAGGAGCAGGTTGCAAAGCTCGTCATGCCGCACCCTCATACCCTCGAGCTAGTTAAATCCTGGCTTAGATACCACGGCGTGACCTCGTCCGCTTCACTGACACACGGCGGCAACTGGCTGACACTCACGGGCGTGTCCGTGTCCGAAGCTAACGATCTCCTTGGCGCGTCGTATCAACTCTACCGGCATGCCGAGACGAAAGAGGTCATTATCCGTACGGTCAGCTATTCGCTCCCAGCAGTGCTCCACGGGCATGTACAGACTGTGGCGCCAACGACGTACTTCGCCTCCCCGCGCATGTCGTGGCAGACACCGAAAAAGCGCTCTGGCGGGGCAGTAGCGGGGCAGGTGAATGCAACATCAGGCGATCTCGTGACGGTGCTGTTGGGCCGCGCTGACTACGATGTCACACCGCCGTTCCTGCGCTGGCTGTACAATTCGGCCACCTACGTGCCCACGGCGACGCACCGGAACATACTCGGGATCACAGGATTTGCCCGGGAGTACCCGAACCCGGTAGATTTGACGACGTTCATGGACCATTTCCACAGCCCTGGGACCGGGGCGACCTACACCGTCGTAAAGGTCAATAGCGGTGAATACAACCCGAACAGCCCCGGGACCGAGGCGAGCCTGGACGTCCAGTACACTTCAGGCATGGCGTACCCAACCCCAATTATCTACTACAGCATTGGCGAAGGGCCCGAGGGCAAGGATGATCCATACCTCTCCTGGCTCAACTACATGCTCAACCTCGACGGGACCGACATCCCACAGACGATCAGCTCGTCGTACGCCAACTACGAGACAGAGATTTCACTAGATCATGCGAGGGCCGTGTGTGACCTATTCATGCAACTCGGCGCGCGCGGCGTTAGCGTCCTCATTGCGTCAGGCGACGATGGTGTTGGCGACGGGGACTGCATGACCGACGGGAAAGTCCGATTCAGGCCCACCTTCCCCGCAAGTTGTACGTGACATTTTTTTCTGCTTGCAAAGCAGTACACGAGCGCATGTAAGGTCGCTCACCACACCGACACTCTTTCGTAGGTCCCTGGGTCACTGGCGTCGGCGGAACCTCGGGATACCCAGAGACCGCAGCGATCCTCAGCGGCGGTGGATTCTCGGAATACTTTAAGCGCCCAGACTACCAGCACGACGCCGTGACCACCTTCTTCGGGATTCTTGGCAACCAGTATCATGGCCTCTACAAGTGCGTTCGTTGCCGTGACCCGATCTAATTTTTTCTTACTTTGATTTGTTCAGCGCTTCGGGCCGAGGCTTCCCCGACATTGCCGCGCAGGCATTCGATATTGGAACCGTCTTCCGCAACGAATATAAAGTCATGGAGGGCACAAGTGGCTCAACGCCCGTCCGTCTCTCCGCTCTGTGTCTCCCATCCCGAAGCGCCTAGCTAACCGCCAATGTACAGATTGTGGCGGGGATTATCTCGCTACTTAATGATTACCGGATTTCGCAAGGCAGGCCTCCGCTCGGCTTTCTCAACCCTTGGCTCTACAGTACCGCCCGCGCGGGCCTGAACGACATCACGTCTGACTCGAATCCGGGTTGCAATACCGATGGATTCCCCGCCGTCGAGGGATGGGATCCCGTGTGTCCTACTAGACTTGTGTTTGTTCATTTTCTGTGTTGGCTGACGCTGGGCTCTGTAGGTGACAGGTCTTGGGTCGCTCGACTTCGAGCACCTGCAGCACTTATTACCTTAGGCCTGATGAGTAGAGCCTACGTGCTATATACCCCATGAAGTAACTGATCAGAGATAGCGCCGGACATACGCCATTGCGTTTGTGTATTATGTATGGTCTCCTAATATGAGAGCAGCTAGCTAGTCTATGGTAGTTGACAGTAAGACCACTCAAGGCCCAACCGCCCGTCAACCGAACACCAAGTCATTTTAGCCGCCAGAGCCAGCAGACGATTCCAACAGCACGTTGTATGCTGCATTCTGAGACGCCATGATGGCAATGCATTGCGCCCGCTAAAGCACTCACATGATCACATCTCAGACTCAGAGCCGTCCCAACTTCATGGATCTGAACGTGTTCTCAAGACTGGTCAACGTGCTCCCTACAAATTATGGTGCTCTGCTCGCCCGACAATACGCTTTTAGCCGAACCTGGCGGAAAGCACTTCACAATGGAGCCAATACATACGTATGGACAAGTACACTAGTTCCACAAATGGCCTATTTCCACATGACCGCATACTCACGAGAACCCACCACTTTGGCCGAAGACCGCCAGGGAGTCGGCCTGGTTGACGGTGGCCGTTTCGGTCTCACGGCGCCGACGTTCAAGGAGGAGGAAGGAGACAAGGATAAAGTCACGAATGGGTTCTACGCTCTCGTCGAGTAGAAGCGTCGAAGGTACTACAGGCGGGTTCTTGCGATCGGTCTTGTAGTCCTTATACGTACGAATGAAACGGGCGACAGGCAGTGTCTTGGACCGTGGGCCAAACAACTACAAAGGACGGTGAACAACAATCAATGGTTTAGAATGGGCAGAAGGAACTATGGTTTAGTACCTGAAGTGCGAGCCCAGGCTTGTTATTCTGCCAAGTATACTCTGTACCGGCGTCATCAAGGAACTTCACATCGCTGGCATACTCAGTCAGTTACCCCGAGGACGCCGAGGCATGCAACCAGAAAAAGTCGTACTCGCGGAATGGAATGAAGCTTTTTTTGAGCCAGGCGCTTGCGCGCGTCTGTGGGCGACCACCGATGGTGAGCAGGTCGGAACGCGCATCGCCCCATATCCACTCGGCGACGAGTTTTCCGATACCGTCGTGCACACGCGTCTTGGGATTTCCGGAACTCGGAAATTCCGTTGCCACGGTATAAACAGTGTTCCCGTCGTGGTCGACGATGGTGGTGTTGCACGGGTTGTCGCGCTCGAACCGTAGCGAGATAGCAGACTCGCCCGGCATTAGGAACAGATGTGTATTGATGATTATGGTGGATAGATAAATGGGGGGAGGGGCAGTCTCCTACTAGACAGTGATCGTTGAGAGTGTTTGATGGGGAACTGTACTCGAAGCACGACGAGTCGGACCTCTCTCTTTAACTGGGAATCATCAGCGCCGCACAGCAATGTCATGCGGTCTCATGCTGCGGACAAGAAGAGCCAGCCACCAAAGTTAGTGGCAGAAAGACCATACGCGGGTCACTGGCAGCTTTACCGGGATATCGGCCCGCGGAGCCCGCCAAACTGAACTTCTTTGGCGACTTGGATTGAACTGCCATGATACCATGCTGCTATCTTTCGCGAACTTCATCCTCCCTCTATTTAACATATTGTTTCCACCGAATGTCCCTCAACGCCCTATATACTCTCGAACGTTGACATTCAATCTACGCCACTTCCATGCGGTCACGCCCTCCGCGCATGTATACTTTGCCGACGCGCCATTGCGTTCCACCCTCAACGCCGACACTCAACCCCTATCTATATCTACTGCTCCTGTTCGTGCAGCACGCCCACCATCCGCAGCTGCCTTTTCAGAGGCGCGAACTCTTTCCATCCGCACGCAAAGCGCAGCGCTAGACTGGGAGGAAGACGAGATTCCAGGGCCAGACGTCTCCAAACGAGAAACACTACTCCTTCTCGCAAAAATGACTAGCAACGCGTACGTCGAACCCGATACAGGTGAATGGTACAACCTCACGGACGAGTGGGGCATCGTGCGTCGTCTCGGGTCTTCTGTGTTGCACCTTGCAGCTGATCCTGAGACGATGTTCGTTGTATGTAGCACGCGCCGGTTGGGTGGGAGCCTGACGACGACGGCTTCCGTGGATACATCTTCGCTACAGACGACAACAGTACCGTCGTGCTCTCCATCAAAGGCACGTCCGCGCTGTTCGTTGGTGGCGGACCAACCGCGGAGAAAGATAGGCTGAACGATAACCTACTGTTCAGCTGCTGTTGCGCACGTATCAACTGGTCGTGGAAAACAGTTTGTGACTGCTACCGTGGGGGGTGGAAATGTGATCAGGACTGTGTAGAAGAAGCACTTATAGAGGAGAGCTTGTTCTATCCCGTCGGGATCGTACGTGTGCCTTTCATGTCCTTCCGTACGGTGCTGGTACCATCGTCTTGTTGTAGAACCTCTATAACAACATTACCGTCATGTTTCCTAACGCAAACATCTGGGTTGTCGGGCATTCCCTTGGTGGCGCGCTCGCATCTCTTCTTGGGATAACGTTTGGTGTACCTGTGGTGACATTTGAGTCCCCTGGCGAGCGTATGGCTGCACAACGCCTACATCTACCATCTCCTGTATGTCCTCACCCATTCACGTGCAAAAACGAGAGAGCTGATAGTACCTGGGATGCTTCAGCCGTCTACCCACCACATCACACACGTGTGGCACACCGCAGATCCTATAGCGATGGGTACATGTAATGGGGTCCTTTCGAGCTGCGCGGTAGGCGGATACGCAATGGAAAGCCGGTACGACTCAGTAATTTCCCAGAACTGTGAAAGCGTTTCGCTGATGCCATACTGCCCAGCTGCCATTTGGGGAACATCATTGAATATGATACGGTGACTAACCTCTCGTGGTCTGTCGACCTGCGCACACACGCCATCGCGCGGATCATCGGGGAGGTGTTATCACAACCATGGGAAGCGGCCGAACTGTCAGGTCGTGAGGTCCCGGCTCTCAAGCGACAGGATGATTGTCTGGTATGTCTGGGTTCTCCCATATTTCACTGTTGTTCCGAGAACTCAGTCAAGCAGGACTGTTTCAAATGGGATTTTGGAAATTACACCCCATGACAGGCATATTTGACGTTCCATGACCTCAACTGCCGGCAACAAAGTCAGATAAGGAATGGAAGCACGCCTCTTGGGGACGACAGGGGTCTCCCGTGATCACATTGTCCCTCCGCAATTGACTGTTGATCGACGCCATATACGCCTTATACGATGAGATTCGAACCCAGTCGCTCCCGAAGTGTTGTCATTGTTGATAGGCACTTTCCGTGTCCAGGTTTTAAACGATTTTCAACATACAACTGCGTGCACGCTGTGATGACATCATGGAAAGCTGAGGTTTGGGGTTCTCACGTGCTTATGTACGTACCCCTAACCCATCCCGAACGAAGACGAAGCTAGCGGTTTCCCGTTCCGAACGGCGGCAATATCGCTCGTGCCGTATATGGCATGAGTCAGCGCCACGGAACGGGTGGGTCGAGATCGAGAGATAAACCTATGATGTTATACGCAACACGAATAACTCCATATGCTCCATATGCAAGAGCGTTCCCGTGTGCTGGAGCTTTGATACGAGCCTCTCCATCAATGAGCCCTACACGAGCCATCTCGACAACTTCAATGAGGGACTTTCGGGTCACCGATATCCTGTGATGCCACATGTGCCCGCTTAGGTAATTGTGTGATCAGCAGATTTCTATAACGAAAGCAAGGGAATTAGAGGAGAGCCACACAGCAGAATCTGGGGATGCTGATCTGTGTGATGTGACCTATAATCTTGAAAGGTAAGCAGTCTGCGCCCTAACGAGTCAATGCCCACGGGGATGACTTAACGGCGTTCCTTGTCCCGTGGTAGGAAAGTTGTACCAAGCATGTATCATAGAGGTTAGACGAGAGATATAGAGCTGGGGAAAGATCGCTCTCGACTACGATTGTGGGGTGACAGGACGGTTTGTCGTATCGCCAAGCTGTCGGGTCAGCTTTGTTCGATAGAGAAGACGAGAGTTTCCACGCCTACAAAAGGCCCCCAATTCCTTGACCATACCGCTATCTCAGTGGAGGTAACTGTACTGCCAATAGCTGGAAGCCAGCAGCGTCGAGGAACACCCATGGGAAGCCACATTTGAAAATTAATACTCCATATGCAACTTTAAAATAGAGTTTACGTAAACACGTGAGCGGGGTTCTCGTTAAGGATGCAGGATTATATATATTGCGTACGTCCATTCGATCTCGCAACCTACTCCTCCTGCCGCTCTCTTCGTCCTCACCACTCACCACCAAAGTGAAAAAATCATGTCCACTGCAACTGACACCCCTCGCAATGAACACTCCAACTTGAATGATTTCAATCATGCTGTTCCCATTCCCATTCTCGCTTCCCCCCACCGCCGTCGCCCCTCAACTGCTTCCTCTGACGGCTCACCGACGTCCCCACCTGCTCTTCAGACACCCGTTTCCTATCCAACCAATCTCGCGCCCTCTTCGCCAACCAGTTCCCCGATCTTTTCTTACTTTATGAGCAGTCCCCCAAAGACCAGTGCCTCGTTCCCATATCGGCGCCTTCCGGGCTTCGGAGCCCCGCCTGTCTTCGAAGGTATGTACCATATGATTATCGGCAACGTTTTGTTTACCCCCTGTCCTCACAGATGATGACGGCCAGGAGCTCGAAGTTCGTGGTGCCCATCACCAGCGTTCTGCTACCACGGGCTGGGTAGGCAATGGTCGTGCGGCTTCGCAAAGGGCTGCGCCAGCAGCACCAGTGATTGAGGCGCAGGAGGCGCGTGGTGCAGGTGTCTTGCGTCGTCTCTCTCTCGGCGGGAGCTTTGGGGTTTGTCATTTCCTTACACTTATGAAGTATAGCCGCTTTATCTGATGCTTCTTTTTCTACAGTCCCCCTTCCAGACCAACACGAACAAATCCTCTTCGCCCCCCGAACCTACTACTCCTCCGCCTTCTGCTGTGACATCGCCTGTTACCCCCGGATTTGCCGCGAAGCAGGCCACTTCGCAGCCTCGGAGGGTCCGTCGCGCTGCGACCATGAGCACCCCCACATCCAACGCGAGGCGTCGAGCGCCATCCCCCATGGGAGAACGCATCTTGAAAGGACATTTTGATGGCTTTAACTAACTTGTCTGACCATATCCGTCTACAACGACCGTCCCGCCCCGTATTCCTTACTCGCCACTGCCCAACCCAACCCTCTGCACTGTCACCCATTCTCAGGTTGCCCGTGCCGCCTGTTCGAACCTTTAATCTATCAGCCACCGGACGATTAATCGACCAAAAGATGAATGGATGGAAGACCGGATTCGTGCACATTCGTCATTTCCTCGTATCCGCCCATACCGTCACATTCCGCCATCACTAATCTTCCACCTCACCACCTGTCCACGTTCCGCTAGGTTCAGCGTCATGAGTACCACACAGAGACTCGCGAGCCGTGGAACGGATGTACACGTATTTCCACGTACACCCTGCATGCACATCGCTCATCACTGCACCCTTTGGTGCAAAAGGGTGCATGCTTCTTTTGTATGAAACGATTGGAACACTCCTCGTTTCCCTTCTCTTCCCTTCCCCAGCTTCCGACTTCTTTCTGCTGGCATAGTTTTTCCAGGGTGGCCATGATCGGTGATGGCTTCCTCTTTTTATTGCGCTCCGTTAATTCGGGGTGCTCGTTGTCTTCGTTATTACCTTTTCTGGTTGTACGTTTGATCCACGTTTCACTTTTCTGTCGGTGTCAAGTAACCACATGTTGTACGTTGTGGGCAGTGTAAGCAAGTAGAACCTGTAGAGACGGTCCCCAATTTCTTGTTGACCATTGGACTACTCGAATGTGTGTGCTGGTTGATAATGGGGCGCAGGCGCCGACTTGAAGCATGCAGTAGCTGTAATCTACCAGTCTCTGGGAGGCGACACGTATCAACCCTATTGCAACAAGACCCTGATCGATGATGGAACCAAATCAAGGGCACGTTCAAACAATGCGTTCAATGCTGCTTCTTTATGATTGTTTCAAGAGCTACTGCATACTAGTAGTAAATAGGTTTTGCTTCTTCGGACGTCACACTTTCGGCAATAGTCGGAGAGGATTCAGAGTTTTTTTTTTTTTTTTTTTTGAACCATTTATATTCCGCGGCAGTACATGGTACAAGAACGGTCTTCGGCCCACATCGGGCGAAAATTTAAGTAAAGGTATAGTAAGCTGAGCTCACGTGCGATCGATGATATAAGTAGCGTGGTGGCACCTTCCAAAGGGAGCCGAGGTTACAGGATGCGCAGGGCGCAGGGTAGAGTAGTGCGGTCTGTCCAGGACGGGGTATGAAGAAGGAACCGAGATAACTTACGCGTGGGCTGTGGGTTGCAGGGTCCTCCAAGTGTGGTCGAGAGCTGCTTCAGCCGTAATCAGCCGGGGGTAACGCCCCAGCCTCCGGTCTTGAGGCGGCGCCTGTCTGTTGAAGAAAGAGGCATAGCGTGTAAGGCAAATCCCCTTCCCTGTCCGTGAAAAGGTCGATGGGAGGAGTGACATCCTCTGGTGTATGTGATATGGTGTCCCGGGAGCTGAACAGAGCTTATTGCAGGGTGTTCTGGGACTCGGATTTTGCAGTGTGCTGGGCGTTTGAATCCCTACTCTCGGGCTCCCGGGTTACAGCACACATACTTGCTGCGGGACGCCTTTGTGGTTGGTTTGTTTCCTACAATTGATACGTATGTCGTACTTGTTTTCTGAGATCCGGGCGGTCTTGGTGGCTATATTTTAGCCTCTACATACCTATGCAACAGGTTATCTGAGTTGTATATACAAAAGCCTAGCGTGTAATAGTTTGGTCGTGTATTTTAGTCGTGTGGAGTACTGTTGGAGCGAGAAACAATACAACGATGCGCTGTACTTCCTTGCAAGTCATCGCTCCCATTTACAGTGGATACTTTTTCCGTCATAGTGGGGCCGGCACCACGATCTTCGCACTCGCGCCGACGATCGGCGTGGGTCGCTTCGAGAACACGATCTTCTTGCGTACGAGGGTGCGTATCGTGTACGACATTGCCGCCACCGCCGCCGCCGTAGAGGCTGTGCCCTCGCCCAGGGCGCCGAGTTCCTCACCACCGTTGTCCCCACAGAGCATGCTGATGTCTTCGTCAGGCTGTGGCGGCGGAGGTATATGTGATCGTGATGGAGTGGGCACGCGCTGCAGCACGGCCAACGGCTTCGCCAGGCTGACGATCGTACCCTCGAGGAGGTGGTAGCCGATCCGCAGCGTTGGCTTTCCCTGAAGCAGCAAGCATCCGTCCCACACCGAACTTCGGTGAAAGGAGGGGAAGGTTGGGACGCACCTTTCCGCTGTCGTCGATCGTGAGGTGCCCGACGAGCTGGCTGCGCTTGTCGCCGGACACTTCGAGATCGCCTTGAAGCTCGAGAAGGAAGAGCTCTGAGGAACCCAGTTGTGCAAGTGCGGGTGGGAGTGTGCGAGCACCCGAAGAGGGATCAGAAGAGAGTGTCAGCGGAACTATCATATCTGAGTCCGCGTCGGTAGCGTGGAGGCCTCAATCCGGCCAACGCGTCTGCGGCGGTCCGACGGGCCGCACCCGGAGGACTCTCCTAATAACACGGCCTACGGCCTACTTAACCCACAACCTCAGACTCAACTTTGCAACTAGTTAGAACGACGACCACCGAATGGCTGCATTGCCAGAGATCTTTCCAAAGATTATCGAGCTCCCATCGGGGCTCAAGCTCGAGGGATGCTTGACGCCTCCAAGCCCGGTGACCGAGCTGGACGAGGAGCGCGGTGCAGCACAGCTGCCCGGGAAGCGGCTCGCCGTGTGTTTACACCCATGGGCCCGACTGGGTGGGAGCATGAACGACCCGTGCGTCTCACAGCCGCCTCGTCCCCCGTCGCGCCATCGCTGAACGGACGGTCGCCGCACAGGGTGCTCCAGGCACTCGTGCATCCGCTCACGCACTACCTCAAATTCCACGTGTTGCGCTACAACGCGCGCGGTGTGGGCCGCTCGTCGGGCTGGAAGTCATTCACGGGGCTCCAAGAGGGCGAGGATCTGCGCGAGCTCGTGCAGTATGCGCTCAAGACACTCGGCGACGTGCGCCAGGTCGCGTTCATCGTGCGTGCCATCACTACCTGCATTTGCCTTCCGCGCTTCCCGCCGCCGCCGAAACGAGCGCGCGCCGGCTGACAACTCCAATACAGGGATACTCAAATGGTGCGCTTACTGCTTCGCTGCATCCTGTGCTGCCAGCGCACATACGCACTGCGCACATCCTAATATCGTACCCACTCGGCCCGCGCGGGCTGCTCACCGCATTTCGCACCGGGACGTACCAATGCGCACTGGAGGACCTCATACGCCAGCCTGCGGCACGCGTGCTGATGTGCTACGGCGACGCAGATGACTTTACAAGCGCTGATGCCTACGAGGAGTGGACAGAGGCACTGGGGAAGCTAGCTGTTGGTACAGATGAGGGTGGAGGTGGAGGAGAGGAGGTGCCGCAACAAGGTGCCAGCGCAGGTGAGGTCGACCAGGACGAAAGCGGGACAGGAGAACAGGGAGGCAGTGGGCTGGAGGTGGTGCGGATACCTCAGGCGACGCATTTCTGGGGTGGGCACGCAGGCAGCGGGCTGATTGAGGCTGTAACCCAATTCCTGACTTAGGAAGGGATGAGGGGTTTGTGCGTGGATTCAACGGTACTACTACAGGAAGTGAACACTTAATCACCTCGATGATGAAGAATGTCCTTGTGTTGTATGATTACTCGCTAGACCTCAGATTACTTTTTCAGTAAACTTAGCTGTAACCGTATGTACACTGCATGCTTTATTTGTGTTGCTCCCACACAGGCCGTTTCCGTTTGATATTACAGCGAATAAAGCGAATAAGCTGTGATTTCGCTGCGCGGGCCGTTCTATTTGTGATAAGAGTTGGCCCGTTGCGACCGTCGCCGCGCACTGCCAGTGAGATGCATTGAATCCCGCCTTGTTCTTGCCAAGACCTCGAGCGTGCCTCGTTTCCACATTTTTACGTCCCGCTGCACGTCTACAACAATTACCGTCACACCTCGAAGGTGCCTCATGGTCCTGGCAACAGCCCAAACTCCCGCGATGTGTAGTACAGCCTCAGTTCCTATGAAATCATGATGCGGTCGTGATCCCGAACCAGCCAATCGTGAAGCGCGTGAAGACACGTACTACTGTACTAGCGTCTCTTCCACATAGTACCTGCTGTATGTTTTGTCGTTTGCACTCACGCACCCGTATTCTCCGCCGTTAGCGGGACTGTTACTGTGATCCGTCCCTACAGTATATACGGTATACACGAGGTACTGTACACAAAAATGCTGTATTGTGCTGTGAAATCAGGTCATAACATCTACAGTAATAGTGTTTTTTTTGGACCCATGTCCGTGTGCCTGGCTTGAGGAATTAAAAACGTCTCCTAGTATTATCTTGGCATGCTGCAGAGGGCGTGTCGGTGAATTTGGACATTCGGCGGTAGTAGAGCACCTTCGTCATTGAATATATTGGATTGTGAAACCATTATGGTATATTCTGTGTTCTTCGTCGAAATTACCACAGTGCCCTTGGAGAAAGGTGCCTTCTGTAACGACCAAACGTGGGTCCATGGGGTGCCTGCGGTCTTTTAGGACGGCAGATATCCCACGGCCGACAGCGCTGACGACATCATACGTATTAATTTATGCGTATGCCCCCCTAGAGTGGATTACACGGGGGTTACACATTTTGCCGCGGTGGTGTGCAACGTGGTGTTGGATCATACTGTATCACGCTAGCCGTGCCTGAGGGCTTCAAGTGCCACAAGGTGCCAAACCAGGAAACAAAAAAAATACATACAATAAGCTTCAAGTTGTCTCAATCGATGCGATCGACGCCCGAACGTAACCGCATGACCGGGTCACCCGCTCAGCCGCGTAGGCACAATCTTCAGCCGTTAGGATTTTTCTGCACAGCCTCACGTGCCGAAGTGGAACCATCTTTTCGTTGCCTGTCAGGAGGGTATACACGACGAGGCACTGGCACAGAGAAGCGCCCTCAAGGGACTGGTAAGTTGGTGGTGCCAAGCTTCTCGGGCCACTGTAGTAATGTGGCACGTGCTGCACAGTCACACCAAAGTGATCGAGTCTGAATATTCTGAATAATCATCATTGTGGTGCCCGGCACACCACACCCCATTTACTGTGGTGTTCTTTCACTGTCTGGCAAAGGCAGGCACAAAGAACAACGACGAGTTGGTAAAAAGGATTTTACCGAACTACAAATTAGAATTTGTGGAGAGTTGAGCTGGAAATGCGGTAAATGGGCAGCTTGGCAGATGACAAAACACTACTACCTCATGAGTCTCAAACTACTGTTTGGGGAGGTTAATACACAGGTGAGCTGACGCTGGTCCGGGTGTCTTTGTGATTCGTTGCCGGAAGCATCGCCGTCGAGGCTCCAGACAGGGCTCCAATTATCAGAGCATTCTTTCTGCGCACTTCTGGAATGAACACAGACCCGTATTTTCCGAATTCTTTGACTGCGCCAAAGCGATCTAGGGGCTACTGGAAGTTTTGACTTGTTTCATCTGCAATGTGCACTGCTATCATGGATGGTATACGCGTATACCAAGAGATGCCGGGACCACGTGATGCATGAAAATCTACCCCAGGCGAGCTCGCTTGGCCAAATCTTTACCAATTGTCGGTATTAGTGTGCTGCGCGTTGCTCCCGTGCTCCGAGGCGAAGAACCGAGTGTTATGGCCGTTCGCCAACCAACATTCTTGGCCCTCATACCTGTACATCTTCGATTAATCAGTGACGCTAGAAATTACCTTGGCAGGGATTGCCCAGTGTGCGTGGAGAGCTGTTCTAGGATGCTGTGCAGTCACCCGATGATTCTTGCGTCACAGCGGGCTCTTGCCCAGCGAACGACGACTGAATGAATGTTTCCTTTTGAAAAAAAAGCTGGGGAATCTGGATGTATGCCCAGAGGGGTGCTGGCTCTTTCAAAGTTGTTTTGCATTTGCCCCAGACTGTAGACTGGGCATAACTGGAGGGTGAGTTAGCTGCCGCTCAAGTTCCTGTTCAACATACTATGGGTATGTCGGGCACGGGCATGATCGCTAAGAGTAGTGATAACCCACCTTTCCTGGCTGTGTAAACACAAATTTTACCAGGTAGCCGAGGTCGCCCCGAATGCGTTGTAGAACACTGCATAATTCGTACCGACAGGTGTAGGTACTGCGCCAAGTGTGACGGCTATTAGTACGAATACACTGCATCCGCCTTGTTATGTTGCCACCGTATCATGGATCGGACTCCTAGCAAGCAAAGAGCGCCCCAAAGAAGTCTGTTGTGGGGTCAAGGCAATCCACAGACGTGATTGTGGATCGCGAAGTCTATTCAGGACAATGAAGTCTGAGCCGGGTCTTTCAAGGTACGTCAGAATGATGGCGCATGCGAGGGACGCAAGGTCATTTCGATCGAATTGCCTCAGGCCGATTTCTCGAACCACTGACAAAATTGGCGTCCAGATCTCATGCGGTTGCCGGGCCCAATGACAATATGAGATATTGGCACTCATGAAAGTCTGCGAGCAGTATCCGTATGAGCTGGTGATGTTCGGGATAGTACAAAGTAAGCTCGAGACCAGAAGCGAATGATCGATCGGGAACAGATGTCGGGAGGTGGCCAACGCCTCAGGCCTCAGCAATTCTATATGCGGGAACAAAGGGCGCTGTGTCCTTGTTCGTCAGTGCCAGTCCAGTATGTGATTCTCGAGTGGTAAGGGCGTAGTGAGGCGTGCGAGCTTGGCAAAATGTAGACAGGATTCTCTGACGCGGGTCCTCTCCGACAATTTGGCCGAGATTCACATTACGAGTTTCGAGGCAGTGCTCTAGTGGTCCGGTGACCGGTGACCTCGTGCGATTTGTGCACGCCTTATTGGCCCACATCAAGCCGTGGGCTGGCCTGCCGGGTTCCCGTTGGCAAACAGGATTATCTTGAGTATTATAGTGAACGGCGAAAGGTGATTTCCCCTCCTCCTGCATAGATATCTCAATGTATTCACACACCCGATAGTACCAGTAGTAGTTGTAGTAGTGAGAAGAGATTTGGCAGAGCGTGGCAGAGCGTGGGAGCGCCTGCCAAGAGATTTCATCGGGGCACAGCCTTGGTCTGTCCAACGGTTTTATAGTTGACCGTTTCGTTTCTCTTAGAACCTTTCCGTCCCTCGTTCATATGGCCTCAGATGACTTAGACATCCCTCAAATCGCTGTAGTTGGCGTACCAGATGATAATAGTCCTACTCCCACTTTAGACGCTTCACCCCCCACATCCCCCGACAACACCTCTTCCCCCCTCCACCCTCTGGGTCATGCCAGCACACCTTCTGATAACCATGGTTTCCTCCCTCTCCCAACACCAATTCTGAGAAATTCCCGAAATTCTCTGGATATCCCAAGCTCTCCAGCTTCACATACCTCTGACGCATCCTCTTTGCACCCACCGCCTTCCCCCACTCTATCTGCCCACTCGTCAGGTTCCATTCGTTGGGCCACCTCTACTGTATTACGAGAAAACAACCCAGAGGAGCATGACGGCCTGTCCTCTTTGGGTCTTCTCGCCCCTCCGCCGCCAGGACATCATCGAAAGGGAAGCACAGCCACAGTATCAAGTATTGGCAGTATCTTTACCGACCGCGATAACGAAGATTCCCCGGGCCTTGCACTCAGCCCCGTGCGTTCCGGTCAATCTGACGTACCGAGCACGCTCCCCTCCCCCACGAATACTCATGTAGATGCTGGATCAGACACCTCCCGCCCTTCGTCAGCGGCTGGCTTCTTCAAGAGGACTGTACAGCGCGTCCGTCATCCATCCCCATCTCCTAGCGGCGACACAGACATAGGTTCCGATACAACACGAAATGATAGCGTTCAGAAAGGAGACAACGCAGACGTCAAGCGCAAGGGAGCCGAACTGGCGCGCCCGGCTCTCCTGGATCTCAAACAAGAAGCTGACTTGAATGTCGAGCCTTTTGCGTTCAAGCCACTTCAGCTCGCGAGTCTTGTGGACCCGAAGAGCTTGGAGAACCTGGAGAGCTTGGGTGGCGTAGAGGGTCTAATTCGCGGTCTTGGGACGAATCGCCTTCGCGGTCTGAGTACCACGCTCGCGCCACCAAGTCAACTCGGGTCACCTGATCCGGGGGCCGTCAATGCTGTGACCCCAAGTGGCGTAGAGATGACACCGCCCAAACCGAATATTATGATCACATCTCCTGCTGGTGTACCTGAAGGGCTGCAGAGCACGGCGAGTCTTGGAGGTGTGGGCCGTCCCGCTTCCCTCAAGTATTCAGAAGGCGCCTACGAAGCGACTATAAGGGATCGACAACGCATATATGGACGGAATATCCTTCCCCAACGTCCAAGCAAGAGCTTACTTCTCTTGATGTGGCTGGCGCTCCAGGATAAAGTTATAGTAAGCCCAAATATACCCACTCATTTCCTTGGATCTGATGTTCTCGTATAATAGGTTTTGTTATCGATTGCCGCCGTAGTATCGCTTGCCCTTGGCCTTTTCCAAGACTTCGGTACGCCCCGCCCTGAAGGGGAACCCCCCGTGGACTGGGTTGAAGGCGTTGCTATCATCGCGGCTATCCTAATTGTCGTCGCTGTTGGTTCGCTGAACGACTGGCAAAAGGAGAGGCAATTTCAGGTGCTCAATGAGAAGAAAGAAGATCGCCTTGTCAAGGTCATTCGTGACGGTGGAGAACGGCAGATCGACGTACACGAGGTCGTTGTTGGCGATGTGGTGCTGCTCGAGCCAGGCGAAGTGATCCCTTGCGATGGTGTTTTCCTTTCTGGTCACAACGTCCGGTGCGATGAGTCTAGTGCGACAGGAGAGTCGGATGCGATCAAGAAGCTCTCCTATGAGGAATGCATCGCGCTCAGAGAGAAGCGGCTCATGGAGTTTGATCCTGATGGCCCCTCTGGTGACGGCGAGAGTATCAGCGCCCCTCAAAGGAAGACAAACCCTTCTGGCTTGGAGTTGCTCGGACACACAGACTGCTTTGTTATTAGCGGAAGTAAAGTTCTTGAAGGGGTTGGCTCCTACGTCGTTATTTCTGTTGGGACCAAGAGCTTCAATGGTCGTATTATGATGGGTTCGTTTATCTCTCTTCCTCGCATTTACGTTCTCTGACGAGACGTTGACTTGCAGCTTTGCGCCGTGACTCAGAGAACACTCCCTTGCAGCTCAAGCTAAATGCCCTTGCTGAGACAATTGCCAAGATCGGCAGTATTGCAGGTGGACTCCTTTTTGCCGCACTTCTCATCCGTTATTTCGTTCAACTCGGATCAAATAATCCCCAGAGGTGTTTTGATGAGTCTCCACTCGCACCTGAGCAAATACTGAGTCTTTTCATGCAGGACGTCGAGTGAAAAGGGAATAGCCTTCGTGAACATTCTTATCATTTCTGTAACTCTCGTGGTCGTCGCCGTTCCTGAAGGTAATTCACTCACTCATGTCAATATTCCGAGAATGACGTTATAACCGCCAACAGGCTTGCCCCTTGCCGTCACGCTCGCCTTGGCCTTTGCGACGAAACGGATGACCAAAGAGAATCTCTTGGTGCGCGTGCTTGGATCGTGTGAGACCATGGCGAACGCATCAGTCATCTGCACCGACAAGACCGGGACCTTGACCCAAAACGAGATGACTGTCGTTGCTGGCTCCGTCGGCGTCCACGCCAAGTTCGTACGGAGGCTTGAAGAAAATCGCGGACGGACAGGCGGTGAAGTGCGGAACGGTCCAAATGCGAAGGACTTCGCCGTCGATGTGGCCGACCTTGACACGGTTCTCTCGCACCCGCTAAAGGACCTCTTCAATGCGGCTATTGCTATTAACTCGACTGCGTTCGAAGACTTGGACCCCGAAAGCGGTGCACCAGTGTTCATCGGAAGCAAGACCGAAACGGCGTTGCTCGCATTCGCAAAGGAGCTCGGCTGGCCGAACTACAAGGACACTCGTGACTCGGCCATCGTCATTCAGATGGTCCCCTTTTCTAGTGATCGCAAGTCCATGGGCTGCGTGGTGCGGCTTCCTGACGGAAGTCACCGTCTGTACATCAAGGGTGCAAGTGAGGTATTGGCGCGGAAATGCACGCGTCATGTGGTAGCGTATCGTGACAGCGCAAACAAGGCTCCGGATAGCAACCAAGTCGAGACAGTGCCTATCGGGGAAATGGAAGAGGACAACATCTCACGCACCATTACATTCTACGCATCCCAAGCGCTACGCACGATCGCCCTGTGCTACCGCGACTTTCCCCACTGGCCTCCCCCAGGAATGCGGCTTGTGGACAAGAATGAGGCAAGTAAACCCGTTTCTGTTAGTGTTTGATACCTAACTCGGTGGCACAGGTCGATTACGATGACCTGACGACTGATTTGACACTCATTTGCATCACCGGCATCGAGGATCCTCTCCGTCCAGGTGTCCGAGAGGCTGTCGCCAATTGCGGCAAGGCAGGGGTTCGCGTGAAAATGTGCACAGGAGACAATGTACTGACCGCTCGATCGATTGCTCAACAATGTGGCATCTACACGACTGGGGGCATCGTTATGGAGGGACCGCATTTCCGGACACTCTCGCCAGATGTCATGAAAGCAATTGTGCCACGGCTACAAGTCCTCGCGCGGTCCTCTCCTGAGGATAAGCGGATTTTGGTCGAGACGCTCAAGGAACTGGGGGATATTGTTGGCGTCACTGGTGACGGTACTAACGATGGGCCAGCACTCAAGACCGCTCACGTCGGGTTCTCTATGGGCATCGCCGGCACTGAGGTAGCCAAAGAAGCATCCGATATCATTCTGATGGACGACAACTTCTCCTCGATCGTCAAGGCTATTATGTGGGGACGCTGCGTCAATGATGCAGTGCGCAAATTTCTTCAATTCCAGATCGCGACCAACGTCACGGCCGTCGTCATCACGTTTGTCTCGGCACTGGCCTCGAACGAGGAAGAAGGGGTATTGAGCGCTGTTCAGTTGCTTTGGATCAACATTATCATGGATACCTTTGCCGCGCTTGCGCTTGCGACGGACCCGGCCTCCCCAGTCCTGCTCAATCGCAAGCCCGACAAGAAGACGGACCCGTTGTTCACCGTTAACATGATAAAGCAGATTCTTGGCCAGGCAACCTATCAGATCATCGTTATTCTCATCTTCCATTTCCTTGGCTCGCGAATCCTTGGGTTCCATCATTCCGACGATTCAACTCTACAGAAGCGTCACGATGGCATCGTGCAGACGCTTGTTTTCAACGCGTTTGTGTTCGCGCAGATCTTTAATTCATTCAACTGCCGCCGCCTGGACCAAAAGTTGAACATTTTTGAGGGCATTTCGAATAATTGGTATTTCGTGGCCATCACGATCATTGGTTTGTCCCCTTGCCTCCGTCTGTGTAGCATGACTGAAATCTTCCATCAGAGGTTGCCGTACAAGTTTTGATCTGTTTCGTTGGTGGGGCAGCTTTCGACGTCACCCGCATGGGCATTAGGGAATGGGGCATCTCGCTGGCGCTTGGCTGTGTTTCTATTCCTCTTGGTGCTCTTATCCGTCTGATGCCCAACGAGCGTTTTGAACGCTTCTTCAAGATGGTCCATCTGCTACCAAAATCAGTGGTACTCCCTACAACTCGTCCAGGTGCTGAGCCAGGCTTTTCGTTCGCCGTGGATCAGGTCCGCGACAATCTAGGCACGTTTGCCAAGCTCCGCGGTGGCCGCATGCGAGGATCGTCATTTGTGCGCAAGAGCCGCTCTGCGTTCCCTGATTCCGATGGCCCGCGTCTTGTGTAAGTCCCGTGGCACCGCGTCAAGGGGCACATCGTTAATTGATTTACCTCCTTGTTTTAGGCCTGGGCTTTTAGCGATGGTCCCGTCGCTGGTCGCTTCTCATGTCGTGGCTCCTGACTGGCAACCGCGTACCGATGGGTCACTCTCCGATCCTGCTGGCTTTGATCCATCGAGGTCTTCGGCCGCCCTCTGGGAGAATAAGTTCGAAGTACATCCAGACACACCCCGGGACGATCCTGTGTATAGATTATTGAACATGACACAGCGACCGGTCACACCACGGTGACACACCTGTGCGACCGTTCATGCATATCATCAACCTTCTGACCCCTTGGTTGATTGTGTTGCTTTGGCTCTACGCCGGTGCACTACCATATAATCCGGAGTCTAGGATACTGCATGCTATATTGCCCATAACTGCACCCAGCCATATTTGACCTCATTCTCTCGCCGAGTGACCCCAACGGAGCTTCTCGTGCAAACATCCATTCTCTTACGTCCTTTCCACCATCCAAATACCCTCCATAACCATAATGCTTTAGTTCTTTCGTGCAAGCTTCTATGTTATTACTTCGTGGCACTCGAACATAGCATCTTACTTACTAGATACGAGCTGTAGCCATATTACTGATGTGGCAATGACGAATGATACGCTCAAATGTCAGTTACCTAATCTGCACTGCCGAATTTAGTTTCCATATGGGGAAAGGGACGGCGGTGTGAGGACCGAGACCGCAACCAATCGTTACCACCACCAGAACAAGTCTCACCTCTCTCTCTCAACTGCAACTTGTATTCTCGTTCACAAGATACATGTATGTCTCTTTCTCTTTCTTTTCCGTTTGGATCCTTTGATCCGACATCCGCAGGCCCCTACCTGACGAGCGACCACGTCAATCCGTCGCGAACCTCATCGGACGCTTTGAACAGCAACAGAAGCGCCAACCTCCCCCGCCGGGACCATCCTCGCGGGCTACTAGTGCCGCCTCCAATAACGCTGGAGATCCCGTCAAAGAAGAACAGCGCATCGCACGCGAATGGCCCCCCGTCAAGACGAACGGTAGCACAAGTGGCACCAGTGCCAATGGCAGTCCACCTCCGAAGCCGGCCATTTCTCCCGCACCATTCGCAACAACGGGCGGTACTCCGTCATCACCACCTGCTTCCGACAACGTGCTACCCGGAAAAGTGGGCACACAACCCGTTCCCACGCCAGAGACTTCTCCTTCTCCTGCTCCTCCCAACACGACCCCCCCTGCCACCGAGACCGAAGTGGCCCCTGCCCCCGACATGTCAGCCCCAGCTCCCGCTTCTATCCCCGCTCCTGTTCCCGCAACTAAAGCCCGATCTTCTGCCTCTACATCGCGCCAAGCGCCAGCTTCGAAGCCTGCGAAAGCGCCGGGATCTCCTTCGAAGTCTACTCCGTCCGCTGGCGCACGTCCCTCCATGGCAACTGCCCGTGCCAGCCTTTCCAAAACGCCTACCCCACGCACACCGTCAAAGGGTCCAGGGAGCCGAAGTGCGCCGTCGACACTTCCGCGCACCACCATCAAGTCTCCCACGCCCCTTGGAACAGCCACTACAGCGCGTCCGAAGACGCCGGCATCGAAGAATGCTGCACCGCGGGCTTCCCTCCCCACGTCTGGCCTCTTCGCGCCCACCGCGGCCTCACTGGCCAAGGCGCGCAACTCCCCAGCTCCCCCACCCCCACCGAGCGTACCACGCAGAGTCGATCTGTCACGGCTCAGCAAGCCGACGGCAGCATCAGCTGGGAAAGCCCGCACGGTTGCCAGTGTGGTCTCGCCTCCACGGCCATCTGGACGCGGGACGGCGGCTAAACGTGGGAGCAGCGCGGTTTCGCGCGGCGCTAGCACTGCCGCGAGAGGTGGCTCACACACGGGGGTGAAGAAAGCGGCAGCTGCCGTAGTTGCTGGAGTGGTTGCTAGCGCAGAAGTGGTGGGTGACGTGGAAGCCAACGCCGATGCGGAAACAGCCGGCTTGGCTGAGCAGCACCAGTCCGGAGAGGAATATCAGCCTTCGCAGGAGGACAGCATCGATGATGCCTCAGCACGCGAAGAACAAAACCACGAAGACACGGCACCACCGGCGGATGGCGAGCGAACTGCGGAATCGGAAGTAGAGTCCGCGCGGTCGCAAGATCTGGCTGCGGAGGAACACCCGGAGGCGGGGGATGGCGTTTTGCCGGAGCGGTCTGCTCTTCCAGGTGAGAAAGAAGTAGAGCATCCTGTTTCAGAGACAGAAGCTGAGGCTTCTTCGGAGCACGAGCCCGAGACTGTCCCTAATGTGGCCGAGCCCGAAACAAGGTCGGACGAGGTGAAGCCGCAGCATGTTGGAGATGAGCTGGAGGACATGGTGACTATGCTACAAGGCCCTTCCTTTCCGGCGTCTACACATTTGGACGTGGCTGGCGAGATTCCGGATGAGGAGTAACAAGACACCCTACCGACTAAGTTGAGACTGGTATGTGGACTCTCCCTCTGCATCCAGACAGGTTTTCGTACGACTCACATTGATAATGGTTTCCGGCTTGCTCGTTCCTTGATGTGATTAGTGATGCGATCATGACATTCTAGTTATTTACCCCCCACCATCTGATATCCCCATTTATGACACTCGTTCGCGCGTTTCGATACTGCATGGCCCCCTTTCTCTTACCTGGTCTGAAGGTCTTAGTCTTAGTTTATTGAAGAAATTTTAAAGTAGAGTGAAAATTTTACTCGTGTTTGGCAATAAATCGAAGCTAAATCCGCGGGCGTTCGCTTGCCAACGAAAAGGCGGTGTACAGGAACGCCGTCAACAAAACACTGCCGCAAATCGTGGTCAATCACTGGCAGGCATCACCGCAGCTGAGCTGGTCTTGCTTTACTTTTTCTTTCTCACCTCTCTTTCTCTGCTCTTCCTCCCCCCTTCAATATGCTCCAACTCACCCGCCCGCGCGCTTTGGGCATTCTGGCCGCAGCCAGCTGCTTCTTAGTTTACTCGCTCGTACCTCGCAATGGCAGTGGCTCATTCAATGGTCTATTCAATGGCGTATTAGACGACTCACCAGCAATGAACATTGCAATTCACGCGCCTCGCCAAGTGATCTCTATCTCCCCTCCACAGAATAGCTCCCCGACACCAGCAAGTTCAACAGAGCCCTCGTCATCACCACCGCAGCAGACGTCGACTAGCAATACCCCTACATCTTCTACAACCCCGCAACCTTCCCCTTCCTCGACACCTACGACACCGGCGAGCACACCACAGAGCTCTTCATCGACGCCGACGAGTACTTCACCTACGAATACCCCTACCAGTGCAACACCACCACGTTCCTCCCAAACTCCAGTGACCTCTGCCCTCTTGACGACGGATCAGGGTGGACAGACCGTCACCAGCATTGTTATCATCTCAGACTCAGCGACCAGTTCATCGTCGACCCCTACACCGGGCGCTGATAGCTCAAGTAGCAGTTCCGGTGTTTCGAGTTCCACCATTATTGGTTTGTCTGTTGCAGGCGGCGTCGCCCTTCTTGGGATCATTGGCTTCTTCGTGTGGAAGTTTACACGCAAGCGGAGCAACGAATTTGATGATAGTACGTACTTCTCCCTTTTTCCCTTGTTACGATCACGCCTCATGTGTTCATCGATTTGCGACAGACGAGATAAAATGGCCCGAACTTAACGCACACGATGCAAATGCCCCCCTTCCGACACACCGCACGGGCGGTTCGGGCATCGATACCACCAGTGATGCTCGTCGGAACTCGGTCGGCTACGCACCCTCCACCGCGGCCAACTCCACCGCGGAGCTCTACCCAGACCCGTACGCTGTTCCGCCACTTCCGCACCTCGACCCCAACCAACCCTACCTCGACGACCCCAACGGTCGATTCTACGATCCGTACCGTGGGCCCGTCCCCCCCACCTTCGACCACGGTGGCGTGCCTGGCGAGGCGATCCCCATGACGCAGCTCGCTGGGCGTCGTTCACCAGGCCCTGGTCAGGCGTACGCCGGCGATTTTGTGGGCGGTCGCGCGTCGCCGGGGCCTCAGGCCTATGGCACCGGCGACTTTGGTGGTGGGCGAGCGTCGCCTGCTCCACAGGGAGCGTATGGTACTGGCCGAGTCTCCCCTGGCCCGGGGGTTGCCTACGCTACTGGTGGTCGAGCATCTCCGGCGCCACAAGCGACATACGGTAACTATGGTCCGCGGTAGCGCGCCGATGTCCCTCCTCGGTGGCGATGATTCTTGGGTACGACGTAATACGTTGTCGTGTGGTTTATTACTTATGGCAAAAGGTTTGTTATTATCTTGATTACCTTCTCTTATCCCTTCCTGCCTGCCACGGGACGCTTGCGCTCGATGAGTGGTTTTCTGGGCTGTAGTACTTAGACGTTTTTGCGTATCTGGTTTCGAGCACTCCTCTGCGCTGCACTTACCCGTACACTGCCCTTGTCCCCTGTCGTCTGCACCACGAACTAGCATCTACGAATACCACCATAATATATATTGTGTAGGAAGTCCAAGCCATGTTTGCGACGATCGCTTCAGGCAATGCAGAGACTAGTAAATTATCATCACTGCACAGTTACGCGAAGGCGGTCACATGGACAACCGTACTAACTTACTTTAGAGTACCGCAACACCCATCGGAGGCAGAAGTTACTGAAAATGTTATTGCTGCCACATGAACGGACAAGAGAGCTTGGTTACCTCAAGTTTCTATACGAGTTCCTCAACTAGGATTAGCAGATAAACTGGCGGCTACCATGCTCATACATTAGCGGGAGTCGTGAGTGACCTGATCCTTCAGGAAGACCTCTCGAAAAGGCTTTCCTAAAGGATCGGGTAAAGGATTCACCATATCACCGTCGAGGAGCATATTGACACGGTGCAACCGCCGCCCTCAGGCCGTGGTACCCGGGCCGCCGTGGTACCAAGTCCCACTTATCTTATCAATCTCTGTATTTCGGATCAGCTAACGGAGCTCCACATTTGCTCTAGAATACTCGCCTGCTCTTTAAAACAATTTTCCGAAAAATAAAGAATGTCCCAGATACCGTGTAGGTGATCATATCTACAAGCTCACTTGAAGACGAAAGCGCCGGACTGACTCCAGAATCTATGGTATGTAATTTTCACCTCACCAGTTTTCCTGGGCCGACTAAAACTTTCGTGCTCACAACGCTATTTCTATCGGACCTAACAGGTATACAACACAACTAGTACCACTGGTGTCCCGTTATGTTGGAGCTCTCCAGAAAGAAGGTGGCCTCACGACCCGCCCCAGGTGGGGCCGGGGCGGACGCTAGTGAAAAGGTGGCCCGTTACAGCAAAATGCCTGTAACCGAACTTTCAGAACTTGGCCAAGTATGAACCACTCAAGATTCTCGTTTTCTTGAGTAAGAATGGACAGGCGGAAGTCGCTGAATGGTGGTCCGATTTGTGTCTTTGCCATTCGCGTGGTCGACAGGTTTGGCTTGAGACCAAGGCCATTGGGTCGCCCGAAGGGACAAGACTCTTTCTTCAGCCCACTGCTCTCGTCGGTCGCGTTGCCACATCGACCCGTTGCAAGTATAGCAAGGTGATTTCACTATAGTTCTTGTCATACTTGATCGACGTAAGCAAATGAACCTTCATTGCAGCAGCACGTCCCGCTCTGTTTACATCCAAAGAATTTTCTTCCGGATGTCTTCCGGTGATTCACCGGCACTCGATCAAACAATCGGCCCCCTTTTTGGTGTGTGTTGGGAGTTTCGTCGATCAAATTGCTCGCTGGATAAGGATCCTCAGGCTCACTATGTGGTCCTTTCTTCAGACTGTTGCCTTTATCTTTGCGGGTCTTTGAGTCTCGCTGCGCTGCAGTTTCAGGACCATTAACAGTTCGTCCCGTCTTACATTCCTGTTATTCTAAGGCGGGAGGTCTGACGGTATGTAAGTTATTGCGGCATCTCACAGACATCCGTTCGGCGAGCGAGAAATTGTTGGAATTGTGCGCTAGTGTGCGCCGCTGGAGACGGCGAATACGAGTTTTGGGGCGCTCTCTTTTCCTCCTCGTTAGTTGCTACAAACCGATTCATAAGTCTTACTCGCCACTATTCAGGCGCACGCCCTCGAACCTTCCGCGGAACTTATTCCTTATTCTTTCGGAAGGTGTGGTATTCTTTACGTCGTCCTCCCCCTCAATACCCCACCAAGTGTGCCGATTTTAGGAATTTTATGTTCCGCCTTAGCCCATTACGTTTACGGAAATGCATGGTTTCAATGTGCCGATGAAGGGAGTGATTGCATTCTCAACCGCCTACCCCTCCAGGTACTAATCGGCGTTTTTCTGAGAAACACCCGAGTTCCGCCTCGCGATAGGGCAGATAGGTAGATTACTTGTCTCGATCATTTTCTGTTTCGACAAGCCTTCACCACGCGTGAACATGTTCACTGGATCGCACCGATGATTGCATCGACCCCATTCGATCACTTGACTGTATTTTGTCCTCCGATCCTACTTCACATACCTCACCGTTGTGTAGGACGCCCGCGATGAAAAGTAGCGGCGCAACGCTCTCCTACAGCGATTTTCCCGCGTTCTTCGCCTCCCAGATGTATCGCGATACCTTTAGCACTGTCTACCGCGACCGCGCTTCTTGCAGGTCTCGCGGTGGTTGTGTCAGCGTTTGCTGAGCGTGTGGTGAAAACAATATTGCTGACACGCTCACTTCGTGTGTAGGTTATACAGTGTCGCCGCGCATCGTTGGGCAAGACCCAAACTCCCTGTAAGCAGTTACTAATGACGACGATGATTTGACTTGATGCCGAAAGCTCGTGCACAATGCAAGAGTGCGGAGGGCACCTACAGCTATTGGGCGTAATCGCCCTCTCACGGACCCCAAGTCTGGATCGTAATTTGACACACCAGTGCACAATCAGGTCTTAATAAGATGGCGTGACCAGAAAATTCCACTAGGTCTTATCGCACGCTACAAGTAATCAGAGACATAAGAAGCAAGGAAAGGTTCGGAGGCAGATGGTGCTCACACGTTATTTGGCAGTCGATGACTGTCAATATCAGTGGCGCCATAGCACACCCCGGGCGCAACATGTGCCTCAGTGCATATGTGTTTCACCAATAAAAACGGTGACCCCATTATCAATGATATGTGGCACTTCGTGCGCCTCTCCTGTGGGGACTCTAGTGTAATAACGAACGTTGGTAGCTTATGCTGTCTCGATCCGGTCCGAATTCCCATGGCATACAGAGCCGTGCCCACGTCCCAGGGAAAGAAGGAATGTCGAACGGTAGGATCCGTTTTTCGTGACACGGAGTGAGAGTGATGTGACTAGAAGTCGAAACTCTGGTCCAAGGTATCATCTGCATGCGTGAGCAGGTTAATATTATGAAGCCTAGTGTGCCAAGCCCATATATCATTAGACAGCTCAAGTGACAGGCTCCACCAGCGTGGGGACAGAGAAGAGATTTGGGGCTGCAAAGGGGCCGTACCCCCTCCTGCCACGAGACTGGAAGAACTTCAGTCAAAAGACGCTGCTTCTCGGAGATGCTTGTTCGACGCACGTTCGCAAAGCTTATTGGGTACTAAGTGGATAAGAGCACCGAGGGGAGGGGAAGCGGAACGGAGCGTGAGAGGAGTAATCCCATTCCAAGTCTGATGGAGTTTCCTCAAGACTGCGCCAGCAGAAAACGCAGGCAATAAGGTAATAGAACCACCGCCTCTGCTCGAGATATCACTACGCCGAGGATACTGTCTTGGTTCGGAGAACAAAGGCGTTCAACCGTTGGGCTGGCAGGTAACTCCCAAACGGATGACAAGGGTAGCAAGGGCCTGCGCTCTCCCCTTTCCACCTACCCTTACCGCCGCCTTGTGACCCTTTTTTTGAAGTATCACCTGCCAGATCAAAGGTTGGGATCGTTGGGTATCTTTGCACTTCAGTATTATGTGGTGAGCGGGCCCTTTGCCTTTGCCACCCATGTTGAATAGCAAATACAAGCATGTTAAAAAACAATAATAAGATCATGGTGACTTTGACGCAGTGGCTAAATCTGTGTCTATCTGAGAGGGGATTTGGTGAGCATTCAAGTTATTAAAATGCAGCGGGTTGGCACACCGAGGCAAACAACTCAAGTCCACAAGTCCGAGCAGATTTGTCCTATCGAGTCGTACCTGGGTAGATTGGTGGGCCAGTCACAAGGGTGAGAGCAGTGAAGGCTCTGGCACCGGAGAGAATAGAGCCGAAACGCTGCAACGGACATTGGGATGGCGGCCCTCTGATCCACGTCCGCTAGTTCTACGACTCGTGTTTGATATCGTTCGTGGAGCAGCCTTCGGGATTGGTCTTACTATGAAAAGGCTTGAAGCGTCCTGATCCATGACGGGTGGTCCCTGGTCATCTCTTTTCTGGGTCTTGAAGAGAGAGCGGGGGGCACAACAAGTTAACCTCGGCGACGGATTCCAACTTGGTCAGTCATTTGAATGACATTGTGCGCCATTGCATAACTGATAAGATCAAACAAGAAACGAGAAGTAGAATACGCGCCTGGCTATAAACAAAGTCCAAGACTGGGACTTCGTTGACACCCACAGAGGTCCAAATAGTCAGGGTCGCTGATCATAAATGCGACACATTTTGTCGCTTCCGTCTTGCGTGTCGCGCGATTATCTCCGGACGTCGCATCGGAAAACCTCAGTAAAACCTCTCCACGTCCGGGCGGCACGACACGTCGACTCGTCGGCGCGCTCTGCCGTCATGCATCGTGGGTTCGAATCACTTCCATCTCCACGAGTTCATTTCTTCCCGCATTCGCTAAGCGCCTCGGATCCGAACCCGATTAACTGGGGTCATTGCTAGGAGGCGAATGGGGATGTGCTGTCCTAGTGAAAGAATGGTCGCCGTCAGTCAGGATGTCAAACTCGGACGGAGCTCGGAGCGGGTTCGCGACTATGGTAGGTGGTCCCAACTTTAGTTCAGCAGCGCCGGCGATGTGATGAATTAGAAGGCTCTTTGTCAGATGTCCATCAACGTAAAAACGATCACGCGTCATGTCCTCCGGATCGTGCTCTCCGAATCGTGCGCTCGGGCCAAACGCATTTCTACGATCGCGGTATCCGGATGCCGGGAGCTTGGATATGGAGACGAAGTCGTAGTACTAGTCATATCAACATACGCAGAGCGCTGCGATGCATATGTTGGACTAAAGTCTTTTATCACCAAACCCTGCGGATCCAGAGCGAAAACGATTGCAACACCGGCATGCTTTCTTGTGAATCTTGTCCTTCCTTCTGACTTGGTCCCCCGCAATGTGCCCGGCACCATGCTAGCAAATAACGCCGGTACTATACTAGCTAGCGCTCGAACGACGGGCATCCGAAGGAGACTAACCGTAGCCAACGGAGGGGAGCGTTTCACTGAGATGAGAAGAACATCTGGCTTACTCACCTCGGACCGCGGGCCCGGGTTGTTGGGGTAGTAAGGTTCTTTGCACGATCACACGCTTTGTGTGGGGCTGATATCCTTAGATCGTCCTGGTCCAGAGTAGATCGTCTCTTCTGCATGGTGCACCGCCAGGCATGACGGCCATATAGTCCATTCCCATAAACATACTAATTGAACTTGAAAAAGTATGCCAGGGGGCAGCTTGCCAATCTGGGTGTCCGAGTACCGAGTCACGCACCTCAACAAGAAAAGACCTGACTTACAACAATCGCGCATTTACCTCAGGCCGGATTCCCCGGGCGGCACACCCCGGCATAAAGACAAATAACCTGAAATTTCGAGCTAACCGCTTGGTGCATAACGTATGCCAAAACGCAAATACACAATGGAAACCGAGGGCCTGATACATACGAGGTTTTGGACCAGCTGGAAAAGGAATTACGAGCGAGCCGGAGAAAACATCATCTCGGATCTTGCAGTAAGTCGAGTGGCGACCATCAACAGTTCATCAACCCTCCACCATCTCCGACAGTCGAAGTACGAGGTTCGTTCCCAAGGCGGCAAGAAGGACGGCACACAAGATGGTCGGACCATACTTGTCGTAGTATATACCCTCGGCACGCCGTCGACGTAGGTGGATAGCACGGTACACGAAAATGCCGGCAGAGTAAACAATAGCGAACAACGCGGTAAATGTGAACAATGACGCGCAGAGAAGTCCGCGTGAGTCATCCGGAGGGATAAAGTTGAGTAACGTCGTTGCGATCGATGCGACGTATATGGCGAAGTGCAGCCACTTCTGTAGAAGCCAAAAAGATCACAGGCAATGAGAGAGTGGAACAAGATAGCCTAAGGGGATGGACACGCACGAGGAATGTCCGCTCGGTGGCGAAGTACACCTTAGGTTCGATACGCACCGGGATGGCGATGCGTTTTCCCGGCGGGGCGCGCCACTCGCGAGTCAACACTCGATCGTCTCCCGTCTCGTCGCTTCTAGGGCTCACTTGCGTCTCATCGGCTTCAGCCTCCTCGTCGGCGCGTTTTACCGCGCGCAAGCGAGCCTTGAACCTCTCGTCAAACGTCGATGACGGCGCGAGTGGGTCGATTGACAACGTTCGCAGTCTCGGAGGTGGTCGCGGTGCAGGCGTGGTCGGAGGAGCATGGAGCACCGGCAGGCACTCGCTACTACGCGCACGCGAGGGCCCAGCCTTCTGTGCGCGTTCTTTGAGCTGCTTTTCGCGATATGCGATGGCGTCGGCGGTTTGTGCATCTGCAAGACCGATGCGAGCGCCTTCGTCACGCGCGGGCGCCAAATCCATTTCTTCGTCTCCCTCGCCTTCGGACAGGGGCTCGGCGTACATGCGCTCCGCATCAGTGGCGTCTGGGGTTGGAGCACCGGAACTTCGTCGCTCGGAAGGAGTGCGCGTATGATGCGGGCGTTCAACGGTCATGAAGCCTGTATTGGGCTTGGTGATATCAACGTCCACTGGTGGCGAAGTCAGCGAGGATCGAAGCACGTATGCCTCGGGAACCGACCTTGGGGGAGCCAGAATGGCACAAGATGTACACGGTGCGGAAGGAGGGTCGCGCAGCCGTGGATGAATTTACTGAACTTGGGTACAGCCTCAACGAGATGTGAGTTGACGAGTTCAGTGACCCATTGCGGAGGCTCCTGCCCATACTGTGTCTGTAGCTTGACTTCAAGTACCCCGTACCTGTATCAGGACGTCAGTTCTGCGCGAACACTAACAAGGAAATTCCGTACTTGAAGAGCTCCTTGTCATCAGTTTGGACCTGATCGAACGGCCAGTCGATGCCTATATCTGTGCGACGCCAGTTCTCGTCCGCCCGCACTCGACCATCCCAGTTGTCCTCGCGGACCATTGTAAGCTCGGTGTCGAGCGAGATGCGCACGCGTGCGTCACCAGGAAGCTGGAAGGCGGTACGGTTGTAAAACGTTCGCATGACTATCTCAAATTAATGGAAGTACAATCAAGGCAAGGAAGACAATACCAGGCTGTAGTTTGCGCGTAAGCATTGCATATTGCACCTCATTCGCGAGTTGGAGCATGCTGTCAACCTCCGCCTGGCTCTTCTTGCCTTTTTCGACCAGTGCGGCGAATTCCTCGTCCATTGTGTATTCTCCACGTAGGAACGTGTTCACTTTTTCTTCCTTGATCGGGAAGCGGGCCTTGACTGACTTCTCGCCGGTCCAGTCCTCTCTGTGTGTCTTGCGCTCGACAAAAATTTGGGTGTTATTGGTGTCTCCGTACCAGCGAAGGCGAATAGCTTGTGCACCTTCCGTTTTTTCGAGGCGACCTAGGTAGAGCTCAAGGTCTTCATTGTCATAGTAAATGGATGTGATAGCTGCGTCTTTGGGTTCGAATTCCTTGTCCGGGTTGAATACTGTAAATTAAGGGCTCAGATCGCACTGCTTCGGATAGGTGAGGAGGCAACAAACCAAGGACAGGTAGGTGTCGCATAATAGCAAGTTTGAGTGGTACGAGATTGTCTGGATGTACCCAGTATTTTGTTGTCTGTCGTACGAACGCGCTTTGGGATCCGCCGGCTGAGGAATCACCCTGTACGGGATGGCCGCGCGTTCGAACAAGGTCGTACAAACGTGATAATTTGACAATGATTGCATCCCAGTTATACTTGTAGAAGGGGCGTTTCTCGAGATAGTTCTGGATGAAAGTCTGCATGAGGGGAGTCGGAGTTTGTTTCTGTGAGAAGCGTGGGCCAGGTCAGAGGGGGGTACAAGCGTGGGTACAGCGTGGCAGCGTACATCATGTTTCTGTGTGGGAGGCCAGTGGATAAGGGCGATACAGTGCAAACACAGACAGAAGAGCGTACCTTGAGTATCTTCATAAAGCCCGTAATGTTGAGTTTGGTGTATAAAGCAAGGTCATGCACGTCCGCGACAAGGGTAGCCACCTCTTCCTCAAGAAAATGAAATTGCTCTTCGAGAGCATCTACACTCTGCGCGGACTCATCATCGGTGGCGAGGGTGTCGCCTTCGTCATCGCTATCGTCGTCGTCAGAACCGGCGTCCTGTTGGACAGTATCGCGCTTCCTTCTTGCCTCCGGATCCTCGGCATCAGCCGCAGAGGCTTCTGTGGCGCGGCGGCGGGTTGGTGACGGTGTGGTGAACTCCTCGGAGACGAGCTTTCTCACTTGTCTTTCCGCGATCTTGATGCGGTTGGACAACTCCGTCGTCTAGGCAGTATTAGCGGCAACCGTTGCAACGAAGCAATGGCGCAGACCTTTGTCTTCTGAAAGTCGTGGATTTTATCAAGCTCGCCTTCAAGCAGATTCGTGAACTCCAATTCGTCGGCGGCATTCCAGCCGTGTGAGGTAATGCGAGCCTTGAGGGAGTGAGTCGGATGGAGCAGTGGGTTCAGATGGAGGACCGACCTTGAGCTCACGTTTGAGCAGGTTATAGTCGATGTAAAAAGGGCGCCATTCAGAATAAAGATCGTTCTGCAGATGTGAGAAATAAACCGGCAGACGGTAAGCGAAGACTTACGGATATTTTTCTTCCAAACTTCATGGCGGGCTGAGGGAATGAGGAAGGTGGACCTCGCCTGTTATTTTATGTCATGTCAGTTAAACACGCACGATCCGATCTCAACTACGAACGTGCTTCCATTCACTGGTTTGACACATTCGTACGTACGCAACTCGCCCCCCTTGCCCTCATCGCTCACCCGCCGCAAACCCTTTGCTCCTTTCTTTCCATGGCCACGGCTACGGCTACAAAGTCGAATGGCTCTCCACCGACATCCTTCGACAACTTACAACGCACAAAAATCCTTCTGTTGGGTCAACGGGGGTCTGTTTAGCCCCTTCTTGTCGCCCCACTCCCCGTGCCGGATCTCAATCCTCCGTCGTGCAGGAGCGGGAAGACCTCCATCCAGCAGGTCCTATTCAACGATGTACCCCCAAAACAAACCTTCTATCTCGAACCCACGTCAAGGGCGGCCAAACACCGATACGAGTACGTCCGATAATGCCCCATCCCTTGAAACCCCTTCTTTCAACATGTTCAAGCACCGTCATACCCCTCGAGATATGGGATTGTCCCGGCAACACATCCCCCGACACCCTCGGCGCTAGTCTTGCCGACTTCTCCTCGATCATTTTTGTCATTGATATACAGGTGCTTATCTCTTATCCCTTGTACGGCATGTGCGCCCTTGTCATGCTCATACTCCCATGCAGGACTCGTATCAACAGCCCGTTGCTCGCATGCTCGATTTCTTCGCTGCGGCATATCAGGAGAACCCGGGTGCAACGCTGGAAGTCTTCGTCCACAAAGCAGAGTCTCTCGCGGAGGATTACAAGATAGGTACGTGGTCGCGTGACACTTAATTCACCTCTACAAATTTTCATCTCGGGTGGTGCCTGACCGCGCCTCCCCTTGGTGTGTTCGCATGACCTCAACGGGACGCGCGGAGCTCCTCGTTATCCGGCGGTTCGAGGCTCATTTCTTACCTCAGAAAACTTTCGACATATCCAGCAGCGTGTCATCGACGAACTGTTCGACGCCTCGCCAGAGTACGAGCAGATGCCAGTCAACTTTCACCTTACCTCAGTCTATGACCACTCTATCCGCGAGGCATTCTCTCGTGTTTTACACAAACTCATTGATTCATTACCATATCTTGAGGATTTACTCAACGTGTTTTGCTCTGTGAGCACACCCACATAGTTGCTCAACAGCTCCTTACACGTGACTTTGCAGAACTCGCAGGCGTCTAAGGCCTTCCTTTTTGACGTCAAATCAAGGCTGTATGTCGCCACTGATGAGTCCCCCGTGGACACCGGTATGCACAATCTCTGTTGCGATTATGTGCGCACCCTAAGCGCGTTTGGTCCTCTATATATGTAAAATCTAGTCTTTTACGCTGCAAAGTGATCGTTCTTATCTGCCTCGTAGGTCGGCTTCTGTGAATGCGGATTCACGTTCATTCTATCCCTCTGCCGCCGTCTCGCTTGCACAAGGCACAACTTTGACATACCACCTAATCACGCCCCAGCTCGCGCTACTCGCCATGCTTCATCCTGGTGTGTTTGAAGAGCGCCGGGGTTTACTGGAATATAATGTAGTATTCTTCCGCGAGGGTGTTCAGGAGATCGCGCTGGTAGAAAGGGACGCTCGATCCGGCAATCTTTGAAATTTACCCTCTTCGAACTGCCCGTCGCTGACGGGAGCTGCGTAAGTATGAGATGACGATTTTTATCCGTAATAGTGCCTGCGATATAGGTGCGATGTCATCGTGTCCTCATGTATGTACGTTTACCGAATTCATCCCGAACCCCATCGCACTGCGGCGCACCCCATCAGCGGCGGCATAAAGTTCTTTTACTAGTCCATTGACACGGCTGGCCCTGCGCTAGATCCGAGCCAAATACTACGATCATCAATCTGGCGGTCTGGCTTCAGTCACCTCGACCGTAACAGGCGTTGGGGTACATCTGCGCTTATTTCCGGATGGTATCCGGATTCCGAATGTATGACAGATTTATCTAAATACGGGGATGTATTTGGACCCGATCCATCCGTGTCATGTTGTGTCGTCAACAGAGCGGTCACAGGGTGCTTTGCACTTGCGTATTGTCAGGATCGGTGGGCTCCTTCATGGCACCAGTGCTTGCGTCTCGATAGATGAAGACCCTTCGTAACCCCGATAGGTGAGTCATAAGCTGTGGACAAGTCAGCATCAGTGCTAGGCAATCAAAACGTCGTAGAACGAGGCCATCGCCGGAAGCATTGATATTTTGGGGCTGGAAGAAGTCTTACGGCTCTGTGTGCGGACGGGGATATATGATGGAAGTGGGCCGGAATTATCATCAATCGTGTGGACACTGTTCTCGGACTTTGGCGGCTCACAGGGAGCGAAGCATCATATGGGCCATCGGGGGGCCGGTCGTGTCGGCTTAAGGGGCGAGTGGGGTTGGGACAGGTACCATATACTGGAATGACGTGGGGAATGGGTATAGTCATCCCAAATATATGGTTTGAGATGGGCGATCCGTTTCGGAGCGAAGATAGTCGAGATGGTTTGAAACCAGCGATAGACGTGAAAACCAACGTCCACGTGACCACATAGTGACTTGGGGTTGCCGTAAAAGGTAACAACCGCATTCCTTGGGGCGAGGTACGGTAACCTTGCTCGGTTGGGGGACGACGCGCCTCAAGTCTTTGCTCGTGGCTGTCAACTCGGACCCCCTTATAAAAACTGCTAGAGCTTTTTCATACCCGCTTCCTCACACCTGCTCCCCTTTAGATTTCCTTGCGACTAGAGCTTCAGGTCTTCTTGCTTTCTTTGCCTCCGCCTCTCTCTAAAATGACACACACCGGCGGCGCTTCCCACTATTTCATCTCGCCCACTTGCTATTCAAGTTGGCTCACTTAGAGTGCGTGCATATATGCCATATCCCCATTTATATCTTCTAACATTTTTATTACTCAAGCTATCGATCCCTGTTTCCACTTGCTCTAACGAGTGGATTGCAGGAGAAGTTCTTAGAGACGAGTTCATTCATGCACAATCAGTAGACGATGCTCAAACAGAAATTGATGAGGCCGGAGAGGCCACCACCCTATTTTTCGCGCGCTTCCTCGGCTTCGTAGCCGATCGCGTGCGCGCTACCCCAGAGGACGCGCCCGAACACGCGGCCCGCCTCGCGGTCCTCCTCAAGGCCGTCTCCCATTTCACAACCACACTCCTCTCGGATATCGATATCCATTCCCTCGTCGCCTCTTATGAACATGAGGCCCGCAAGAAAGTCCTGTCCACATTCTACGTCGCACACGCTATTCTCGTGAAGTATAATGTGGAGGGCACCCCCAAACTTGCTACACCTTCCCTCCTAGCCGAGGCGCTTTCTGGCCGTGCCTCTGTTTTTGCTCTTTTTGGCGGACAGGGCATTAACGAGGTGTACTTTGACGAGCTCCAGACGCTATTTGACACATACCGTCCATTTGTCGAGCCTTTCCTCCGTGCCACAGGTCGATGAGGTTCTCCAGCCGCTTACTTCTACCTTCTCAAGATACAACCTTCTACGAGCACGGCATGGATGTCATCTCCTGGCTTACCGGAGCAGGTCCCACGCCCACCGGTCGCTTACTTGGCTTCCGTTCCAGTATCATTCCCTCTCATCGGCCTGACTCAATTTACGCAATACCTCATCGCGGCTCGCGTGTCTGGCCATTCACCTGCTGAGCTGTCTGCACGTTTCTCTGGCGCCTCCGGCCACTCACAAGGCCTTGTCACGGCAATCGCGATATCGTCTTCCAAGGACGACGCGTCCTTCATTGACAATGCGCGCAAGGCGCTCAAGTGGCTCTTCTTCGCTGGCTTGCGTGGCCAACAGCTCTTCCCCGTCCTCGCGCTTGAGCCAAGTGTTGTTCAGGATTCGATTGAGGGTGGAGAAGGGCAGCCCACACCTATGTTGTCGATCAGCGGATTGCTACTCAAAGACCTTCAACCCCATATCTCCAAGACGAACAAGCACCTTCCCGAAAACTCGCAGCTCAATGTCTCACTTCATAATGGTCCTCGTACTTTCATCGTCACGGGCCCGCCGCGCGCCCTTTATGGACTTGTCACCAACCTGCGCAAAATCCGCGCTCCTAACGGCGTTGATCAGAGCAAGGTTGAATTTTCGAAGCGGAAACCTGTTTTCAATGCACGTTTCCTCGTCGTGGGTGTTCCGTTCCATAGCCAGTACCTCCAGGGTGCCGCGGACAAGCTCATAAATGAGGATCTGCATGGCGAGGAGCTCTGGACTCCTGAGGAACTTCAGATTCCCGTTTACCACACCGAAGATGGTATGTTGTACATTTGGTTACCAATTCATCGGCTCACCGTCTTTTTTTAGGTTCCGATCTCCGGACACACGCCGGCTCTCTGACACGCTCAATCTGTGACCAGATTTTCATCAAGCCCCTCCACTGGACGAGGGCCACCGATCTGCCAGAGGGTGCTACGCACGTTGTCGACTTCGGCGCAGGTGGTGTGAGTGGCATTGGCCCACTTACCGCACGTAACCTCGATGGACGCGGTGTTCGTGTCATCGTTATCGGTGACAAAGGGAAAGGCGACGCCGAGTTCTACTCGGTGTCCGGTGTTAGGACTGAGCAGTCGTGGACCAAGAAGTGGATCCCTTCGCTCGTGAAGACCAGGTAGGTTCTCGGTCTAGCGATTCTTTCAGCATATCCTTAAGTTTTTACTTTAGCGATGGCAAAGTTCACATTGATACGCCCTTTCTCCCGTCTCTTGGGAAAACCCCCGATCATGGTTGCTGGCATGACCCCCACTACTGTCAAGGCGGGCTTTGTTTCCGCCGTCTTGGAAGCAGGGTATCATGTTGAACTGGCTGGGGGGGGACATTACTCTCCAGCGGCTCTCCGTGCCAAGGTTGCGGACATTCAGACAAAAATCTCTCCTGGCATTGGTTTGACGTTGAATGCACTCTATATCAATCCACGCCAGTTTTCCTTCCAGCTGCCACTGTGGCAAGAAATGCGCCGCGAGGGCTTGCCTATCGAGGGATTCTGTGTAGCTGCTGGCATCCCTACCACTGAGAAGGCCGCCGAGATCATTGGTGGTCTTAAGTCCGTTGGGATTCGCCACGTTGCTTTCAAACCCGGATCCGTCGACGGCATTCGTCAAGTTGTCAATATCGCAGCGGCTAATCCCGACTTCGCCATCATTCTACAGTGGACTGGTGGCCGCGCTGGTGGTCACCACTCCTTCGAAGACTTCCATCAACCCATCCTCGCGACCTACTCGAGCATCCGTCCGTCATGAGAACATAGCCCTCGTCGCTGGCTCCGGTTTCGGTGGCTCAGAGGATACCTGGCCATACCTTTCTGGAGACTGGTCGAGGGAATTCGGTGTGGAACCGATGCCCTTCGACGGCTTCCTCTTCGCTTCCCGCGTCATGGTGGCGAAAGAGGCGCACACCTCGCCTTCGGTCAAGGACCTCATTGTAGCTGCATCTGGTGTTGATGATTCGCGGTGGGAAGGTACCTACGTGAAGGACACTGGTGGCATTATCACTGTGCGCTCTGAGCTCGGGGAGCCCATTCACAAGATCAACAATCGCGCACTGAAGCTCTGGAAGGAGTACGACGACACCGTTTTCAAGCTTCCTCGTGAGAAGCGTAGTGCTTGGCTCCAGGAACATCGTGCAGAGGTTATCAAGAGACTCAACGCCGACTATTTCAAGCCATGGTTCCCGGCGAAGAAGGATGGGCGCGCTGTTGAGGATCTTAGTGACATGACTTATGAGGAGACAGTCCTTCGCCTCGTGCGCCTGATGTATGTTGCGCATGAAGATCGCTGGCTTGATCTCTCTTTGCGTAACTTGACGGGCGATTGGCTACGCCGTGTCGAGGAGCGTTTTGCCGGTGTCAACGGCGGTGGGCCTAAAGCGTCCATCCTACAGTCTTACTCGAGCCTCGACAAGCCGTCTGCGTTCGTTTCTACCTTCTTCGAGAAATATCCTGTTGCAAAGGAGCAACTCTTGGCTCACGAGGACAAATCATATTTCCTTAACATCGCGCAACGTTCCGGCCAGAAGCCCGCACCATTCATTCCCATTCTAGATAATACCTTCGAGGTGTGGTTCAAGAAGGTATGGTCATGTATGTAGGATTTTTGGTAGGGGCTCAGCTCACTGTATCTCGCAGGATTCACTTTGGGCTTCAGAGGATATCGAAGCCGTTTTCGACCAGGATCCGCAACGTGTGGCTATTCTTCAGGGTCCTGTTGCCGTTCGTCATTCGATCAAGAAAGACGAGCCGATCAAGGAGATGCTTGATAATGTCGTCTCTGGTCTGGTTGAGAAGGTGCTGGAGCGCTACTATGGCTGGTGACGAGAGCAAGATCCCTGTCGTTGACTATCTCGGCGTGAAGCCTACTTCCATTTCCCCCCTCTCTGGCGTTGATGTTATCCGGAGTGACGAGGTCAAGCTCGATGTATCAGCGACTGTACCGCCTACCGAAGATTGGCTGCGATTCCTTGCTGGCCCTGAGCTGAACTGGTGGCATGCATTTGTGACGTCCGAATTCGTTGTACAGGGTACATCTTACATCGCCAACCCTATTCGTCGCATCCTCGCTCCTCGCCCTGGCCAGAAGCTCGCAGTGCGTATGCTCGATGGCCAACCTCACCACATCTCCGTTCACGGCGCTGTACGCTCGTTTGGCGAGCACCAACCTGACTTCCTTGCTGTTGATATCAAATATGATGCCTCTTCTCGTACTATCAATCTCACACTTTTCGAAGAGCGACGAGGCAATGCCATCCCACTGCAACTCCAGTTCAAGTACGAGCCGTCGCAAGCCTATGCCCCTATTCACGAGGTTGCGGAGGGTCGTAACAAGCGTATCAAGGAGTTCTACTGGCGGCTGTGGTTCGGCGACGACGAAAAGCTTCCGGAGCTTGGCGTTCGTGACACGTTCACCGGTCCAGAGGTCACCATATCCGCGAGCGATGTTGAGACGTTCTGCGCCGTGGTGGGCAACCAGCAGGAGAACTTTAAAACCACCCGCACCGATGAGGTCAAGGCGCCGATGGACTTTGCCATTGTCACCGGCTGGCAAGCAATCATGAAAGCTATCTTCCCTACTACTATCGATGGTGACTTGCTCAAGCTCGTCCACCTATCTAATGGATTCAAAGTTGTTCCTGGGGCCAAGCCGCTAAAGGCTGGAGACGTCTGTCGCGCAGAGGCGAAGGTTACTGCTGTGGTTAATGGCGACTCTGGCAAGACTGTGCGAGTTACCGGTCGTGTTCTATGCGAAGGCAAGCCGGTTATCGAAGTTCAATCGGCTTTCCTGTACCGCGGAAGGTTCACGGACTATGAGAATACCTTCGAGGCCATTGACGAACCTGATTACAGCGTCGAGCTCGCCACCGACGCAGATGTTGGCGTTCTCTTATCCAAGGATTGGTTCGAGTGGTCGGACGAAGCTAAGCCACTCACTGCTGGCACACGCCTCATCTTCCGTTTACGTTCCGAGGTCACATACAAGGACAAGGTCAACTACTGCTCTGTCGCCTGTCGCTGGTGACGTCTTTGTCCGCGGTCATCTTGGTCGCCTTGTCAAGGTCGCATACGTCGACTTCGAGCGCGATGAGAGCCAAGGAAATCCTGTTGTTGCCTATCTCCAGCGTCATGGTTCTGCCAAGTCGGCTCCTATTCCGCTCGCTTCCGAATACCATCTCACTTCGAGCACCAACCCTTCAATTTATCATGCGCCTGCCACAAACGAGCCTTATTCGACGGTTTCAGGGGATTTCAACCCCATCCATACTAACCCTTACTTTTCATCTTTCGCCTCACTTCCGGGCACGATCACCCATGGCATGTTCTCCAGCGCCGCGACCAGGCGCTATGTTGAGACTGTGGTGGCCATGGGCATCCCTGATCGCGTGCATAAGTAAGTTATTATTTGCATGACTAGTCCCAGACTGATCATTTTGTTCATAGTTACAATGTCAACTTTGTTGGAATGGTCCTTCCTGGCGATGAACTCACCGTCAAGATCAAGCACACCGCTATGCACGATGGTAATTTTGTTGTCGGCGTCACGACGGTCAACCAGCGCGGCGAGAAAGTCATCGAGGGCACCGCGGAGGTCGCACAACCACCCACTGTCTACGGCTTCACCGGCCAAGGTTCACAGGAGCAGGGCATGGGCATGGAGCTATACAACTCATCCCCTGCTGCTCGCGCCGTTTGGGACTCTGCAGACGCGCATCTGATCCCAGCTTACGGCTTTTCCATCGTGGAGATTGTGCGTGAGAATCCAAAGAAAAAGACCATTCACTTCGGTGGTATCAAGGGCCAGGCTATCCGAGAGCGTTACATGGAGATGACTTATGACACAACTGACAAGGACGGCAACATCAAGAGCCTTCCCCTCTTCGCAGATATCAATGTCCGCACTCTTCAACACACATTCACTCATCCCAAGGGTCTTCTCTTTGCTACTCAGTTCGCGCAGATCGCTTTAGTTATTATGTCCCGCGCCGCTTTCGAAGATCTTCGCGCGAAGGGCTTCGTCCAGCCAGACGCCGCATTTGCTGGTCACTCCCTCGGCGAATTCTCCGCTCTGGCCTCCGTTGCCGACATCTTACCCAATTCGTCCCTCGTCGATGTCGTGTTCTATCGTGGGTTAACCATGCAAGCGCGCTGTCGAGCGTGATGAGCAGAGCCGCTCCAATTATGCCATGTGCGCTATTAATCCCGGTCGGGTTAGCAAGACGTTCGATGATGCGGCCCTCCGTGAGGTCGTCGACACCATCTCCAACCTCAGGGACTGCTTACTAGAAATTGTCAACTTCAACGTTGAGGTATGTCCGGATCATTTTGTTTTTCGTAAGAGGAACGGCTGTTGACCGAAATATAGGGGCAACAATACGTCTGCGCTGGCGAGCTCGTAGCATTGCAGGCGCTGACTAATGTCCTCAACTATCTCAAGGTGGAGAAGGTTGACATCTCCAAGGTATGCCTCCCCCCACCCCCGGCGTATTGCCATTCGCTCTAATCACGACCAATCTCTAGTTGACTGAGAAATTCGGTCTCGCAAAGGTTAAAGAGATGCTCAAGGACATCGTGAACAACTGCTACGATCGTGCTCTTGAGAAGCAGAAGGCCGATGGCTACATCATCCTCGAACGTGGCCTCGCCACTATTCCGCTTGGCGGCATCGACGTCCCCTTCCACTCCCGCTACCTCTGGTCTGGCGTCATGCCCTTCCGTGCCTGTGAGTTCTGTTCTTGCTTTTGTTCCTTGTCTACATTAATGGCCATTCCGCAGACTTGTCTAAAAAGATTCCTGCCGACCTTCTGGACCCCTCGCTTCTGGAGGATGTCTATATCCCCAATCTTGTCGCATCGCCCTTTGCTGTCAACAAGGAATATGCTGAGCTAATTTACAACCGTACATCCTCACCACGTCTCTCGAAGGTCCTTCGTAAGTGGGACGAAGAGCGCTGGGATGCCCCTGAACAGCGTCAAAAACTCGCTTGGGTACTCCTAGTCGAGCTACTGTCTTACCAATTTGCCTCTCCTGTGCGCTGGATCGAGACCCAGGACTTGTTCTTCCAACGGTACAAATTCGAACGCTTCATTGAGATCGGCCCATCTCCAACGCTCACTGGTATGGCCGTTCGCACACTTAAGGCCAAGTACGAGACCAAGGACGATTCCACCAGCCTCGTTCGCCGCGTCTTCTGTGCGTCCAAGGACCAGAAGGAGATCTACTATCAGTTCGAGGATGAACTTGAAGCCGCTTCCGAGGCAGAGGCACCCGCCGAGACCGCAACGCCCACCTCCGTGGTAGTCGCTCCGGTTGTGGTGGCCACTCCGGCTCCAGCTGCCGGCGCCGGACCCGCAGCCAGCATCGAGGACGTTCCTATCCGTGCTTCCGACATACTTGCTTCCATCGTCGCTCAGAAGTTGAAGAAACAGCTCAGCGAAATCCCTATGTCCAAGTCTATCAAGGACCTGTCCTAACGGCAAGTCGACGCTTCAGAATGAGATTATGGGTGACCTTCAGGGCTGAATTCACGTCTGCACCGGACAAGGGCGAGGAGTTACCGCTTGAGGAGCTGGGCGCTGCTCTCGGATCTGGTCATTCGGGTAATCTCGGCAAGTACTCTACTGGGCTTGTATCGCGCGCCATCGGCGGCAAGATGCCTGGTGGCTTTAACACATCCGGCGCGAAGGCGCATCTCTCGAAGACATGGGGTCTGGGTCCCTCAACGTGCAGACGCTGTACTACTCAGTTGCCACAACCATGGAGCCCGCTAAACGCCTTGGTTCTGAGGGCGATGGGAAGGCTTGGTTGGACGCCGCTGCGCAAGTGTACTGCGCAGCGGGTGGGCATCACCCTTTCCACTGGTGCCGCCGGCGGTGCTGCTGGAGGATCGTCTGGCTGGTGCTGTCATGAATAGCGAAGAATTCCTCAAGTTTCAGGCTGAGCAACATGAGTTCGCTCATCAGCAGATCAACCTCTATTCCCGCTATCTCAAGCGAGATCCCCGTCTGGGCGAGATCCTTTACGACAAAGAGAAAGCCAACACTGCACAGATCCAAGCCCGGCTTGACAGCATTGCGCGCGAACATGGAGACACATACGTGGATGGAATTCAACCTGTCTTTGATGCACTCAAGGCCCGCCACTTCGACTCTTCCTGGAACTGGGTTCGTCAAGACGCGATTCTCATGTTCTACGATATCCTCTTCGGACGCCTTACTAACGTGGATCGCGAAATCACTGCTCGTTGTATTGCTATCATGAATCGTGCTGACCCGGATCTCATCAAGTTCATGGAGTTCATGGTCAACCGCTGTGACCCCTCTAAGGGTGAGACGTACGCAACTGCCAGGAAACTCGGTCATGAGCTTTTGGAAAACTGCCGTGGCATTGTTGGCCAACCTCCGCTTTACAAAGACGGTGAGTACTTCATTGAAAGCGTGCATCTCAAGTTCTCAGCCATCTTCTAGTTACCTTCCCAACTGCACCTCATACCGATATCACGGAGAAGGGCGAGATCGTGTACTCCGAGGTCAACCGCGAAAACGTTCGCAAGCTCGAGGCGTATGTCGAGGAAATGGCAAGCGCTGACCAGATCTCTGGATCAGTTAACATCCAGAAAATTCAGGACGACGTGGTCAAGCTTTGGAACGTCGTCAAGTCGCAGCCAGAGATCAGCGAGGAACAGAAGAATCGCATCAAGGCCCTCTATGACGGTGTGGTTCTCTCGCTCCGCAAAGCTCCTGACAATCGCCCGCGCCCCGGAGTACCGCGAAGCCGTCGTTCTTCGTCTCAGTTCTTACGCCCTCAAATCTCGGGTATTGCCTCAGTATCTGCTGACAAGGTCCCACTTCTTCATCTCAAGCGTCGCGTCGGCACCCAATGGGAATACAGCTCTAATCTGACGGGTGTGTACTTCGATGTGCTCCACGAGATTGCTACGTCCGGTACGACGTTCAAAGACAAGAACGCGCTCATCACTGGTGTTGGCAAGGGTTCAATTGGCGTGGAGATTCTCAAGGGTCTCCTGTCCGGTGGTGCACACGTTGTTGTCACAACTTCTCGCTACAGCCGCGCTACCGTGGAGTATTATCAGGGCATCTTCCAGGGTTTCGGCAGCCGTGGTTCCGCTCTTACCGTCGTTCCATTCAACCAAGGTTCCAAGCAAGATGTGGAGGCGCTTGTTGACTATATCTACACGACTCTGGGCCTTGATCTCGATTATATCATTCCCTTCGCTGCTGTTCCTGAGAACGGCCGCCAGATCGACGGTCTCGACGATAAGTCTGAGCTTGCCCACCGCATCATGTTGGTCAACCTCCTTCGTCTCCTTGGCGCGGTAAAAACAAAGAAGGCTAGTCGCCAGATTGTCACTCGTCCTACTCAAGTTGTCCTTCCTTTGTCACCCAATCACGGCCTCTTCGGCAATGATGGCCTCTACTCTGAGTCCAAGATTTCTCTCGAGACACTCTTCAATCGCTGGTCTTCCGAAAGCTGGGGCGAATATCTCTGCCTCGTGGGTGCTGTAATTGGGTAAGTACTATTTAAAAACCAATGACGCACGCGATACTGAATCGTTATTTAGCTGGACCCGTGGTACCGGTCTCATGGACCAATCCAACATGATCGCACAGGAAGTCGAGACTCATGGTGTTCGCACATTCTCCGCAAAAGAGATGGCCTTCAACATCCTCGGTCTTATGCACCCGATTTTGTTCAGTATTACTCAAGTCGAGCCAGTCTGGGGTGACCTGAGCGGTGGCTTTGACCGCATCGCCGATCTCGCTGACATGACGAGTCGAATCCGCATCGGCATAAATAAGAAGGCCGAGCTCCGTCGTGCAATTGCCCGCGATAACGCCGCTGAATTCAAGGCCATCAATGGTGCCGAAGCTGAACGTGTTCTTCAGACCGTCAACATCACACCTCGCGCCAATTTCCGCTTCGAATTCCCTGAGCTCCCGAAGTACAATCTCTTGAATCGCTTTCTCAGCTACGCGATGTCATTGACCTCGATAAAGTCATTGTTATCTCTGGCTTTGGAGAAGTTGGGCCGTGGGGATCTTCTCGCACACGGTGGGAGATGGAGGCTAGGGGTCGTCTGACGCTCGAAGGGTGCATTGAAATGGCGTGGATGATGGGTTACATCAAACACTTCGACGGACGCCTCAAGGATGGCACGCTCCACGTTGGCTGGGTTGACGTCAAAACGGGTGAGCCTGTTGATGACAAGGACGTCCGCGGCCGATACGAGAAGGAGATCACAAATCACGCCGGTGTCCGCTTCTTCGGTAAGGCGTCTTTCTTTGTGGATTCATTTCTTTCGCTGACGGCATTGCTCAGAACCTGAGCTTTTCCGTGGCTACGATCCCAAGCACAAAGTGTTCAACTCCGAAGTTGAGCTCATCCACGACCTCGAGCCTTTGGAGGTCACAGACACGGACGCCGAGAAATTCAAGAAGGAGCATGGTGACAAGTGCGACATCTGGGCAGGTGAAGGTGGTCAATGGTTCGTCAAGCTGAAGAAGGGCGCTCGGGTCTACATCCCAAAAGCCATTTCCTACAACCGTCTCGTCGCCGGCCAACTCCCCAATGGGTGGAATGCTACGCGCTACGGTATTCCCGAGGACATCATCGCACGCACCGACCGCGTTTCTCTCTGGTCACTCGTTGCCACTGCTGAGGCTCTCAACCACGCTGGGATCACGGACCCTTACGAATTATACCAATACATCCATCCTTCCGAGGTTGGCACCTGTCTGGGCTCCGGTATGGGTGGCATGCACAGTTTGGCCCAGATGTTCAAGGAACGTCGCGACGAGAAGGAAGTTCAGAGTGACATTATGCAAGAGACGTGAGTTCCTTGTTCTCGTTATTGAGCGCTGTTAACGCCTTGTTGTGCAGTTTCATCAACACCACCGCAGGGTGGATCAACTTGCTATTGATGTCCTCAAGTGGACCTGTCAAGATTCCAGTTGGCGCTTGGTGAGCCGCCAAGTTCTTACCAATCTACAGAGATTTAACGTGACTCCACGTAGCGCTACTGCTCTTCAGTCCATGGAGATCGCCTCTGACACCATCCTCTCTGGCAAGGCGAAGGTCATGATCGCTGGAGGCTTCGATGATCTATGCGAGGAAGGCTCCTATGAGTTCGGAAACATGAAGGCAACAAGCAACTCAGAGACCGAGCTTGCGATGGGCCGTGAGCCTACTGAAATGTCGCGGCCAACTACGACAACTCGTGCTGGGGTGCGTTGCCATCCTTTGACTGACCTCCCTGTTGCTAATCCAATGATATTTAGTTCATGGAGTCTCAAGGTGTTGGTGTACACATTGTTATGTCGGCCAAGACGGCCCTTGAGCTTGGTTGCCCGATTCGCGGCATTCTCGCCTTCACCTCTACGTCTACGTGAGTTCACATCTGCCTTGACATTCGACCTTGGACACTGACCACTTCTTAGTGACAAAGCCGGTCGTTCGATTCCTGCCCCTGGTCGCGGTGCACTCGGCGTTGCTCGTGAAGTCCAATCCAAGCACCCATCCCCGATCCTTGACATCGGTTACCGGGCTCGCCAGATCTCCTTCCGCCGCAGACAGATCGGGGACTGGCTTGCCTTCGAGCAGGAGCAACTCAAGGAAGAGGTTGAGGCCCGCAAGAGCAAGGGAGAAGCCGTTAACCCAGACTTTTTCGCCAGTCGTGTCGCTGACCTTGAGGCTGAGGCTTATCGTCAGGAGAAAGACGTGCTCGCCACCTACGGTATGCTCATGCAGAGCTCAGAAGGTGCTGATCCTCGTATCGCTCCCCTCCGCCGTGCTCTTGCTGTTTGGGGCCTCACCGCGGACAATATTGGTGTTCTGTCCATCCATGGTACTAGCACTCAGGCCAACGAGAAGAACGAGTCATATATGTGGAACACAATCCTCAAGACACTCGATCGTACTGCCGGCAATGCCGTGCCCATCATGGCACAGAAGAGTTTGGTCGGCCATTCGAAGGGTGGCGCTGCAGCCTGGCAGATGGCGGGTCTCCTTCAATCAATCGCGAGTGGTGTAGTTCCTGGCAACCGGAATGCCGACAACGTCGATGCTCTCTTCCAGCAACATTCTCTGCTGATGTTCCCCTCGAAGACCATCCAGACTGACGGTATAACTGCTGGTGTCATGGTAAGTGTGCCTCTATACCAAATCCGATTTTAGGGTTAACAGCCCTTCAGTCTTCGTTCGGTTTCGGTCAAGTCGGTGGAACTGCTCTCGTTGTCCACCCACAATACGCACTCGCCGCAGCACCGCCGTCTCTGTACCAGTCGTATAGGGTCCGACACAAGGAGCGCTACCTTAAGTCTTATAAGGCCATGTCGGAGATGATGACGACCAATGCGTTGGTGAAGATCAAGGAGGCTCCTCCATACACTATTGAGCTTGAGACCCCCGTCTTACTCAACTCGCTGGCGCGCGCCTCGCCGGACAAGAAGACCGGCAGCTACACATTCAAGGGGAATCAGCCGACTGAGATGAAGCCGAATCTCGCCAATGTTAAGGCGATAGAGGAGACGCTCCAGCTCTCTGGATCTACTGCCGGGGTCGGTGTTGACCAAGGTGTGTCCACTAGGCCGTTCTTTGTACCCGCGCGGGCTGACAGTCCGCATAGAATTGATCTCTTCTGTGCCATCGGAGAACCCGACGTTCATTTCACGTAACTTTACGGATGCCGAGATCGCGTACTGTCGTGCTCAGCCATCCTTCCAAGCGTCATTCGCTGCTCGCTGGGTGGGCAAGGAGGCCGTGTTCAAGTCGCTTGGTGTCTCCTCCAAAGGTGCCGGCGCGGCGATGAAGGAGATTGAGATTCTTCCCAATGATGCTGGGGCCCCTGAGGTCACACTTCATGGAGACGCCAAGGCCGCAGCCGCAGCGAAGGGCATTTCTAAGATTCACTTGTCATTGAGCCATTCTGATGTAAGTTTGTCCTTGCTCGTCTGGACGACCCGTGCTGAACGAACAATTCGCAGACTGTTGCCGTTGCTTTTGCTCAAGCTTCCACCGCATGAAGGACTCGTTTCGATTCACATCATATTGCATGTATACATATATCCATCTTATCGCATTCCGTCTCTGTACGCATAACTGTGCAAATAGAATTTTCATTCCCGATCATCAGTCTGATTGCTGGGTCATACAATAAGGCTCACGGTTCAAGGGGTATCTAGATACAATTTTTCTTCTTCGATGTACTGTGCGACGTAGTTAGGAACCATGCGACACCAAGAATCGTCTCTGGCGAGGACTTTTGCGCGCACTTCACTGGAACTGAATGTTTGCAACTCATCGTCTATATCCGCGATGAATACACGGTCAGCCCGAACCCACTCCCCCGCAGCCTCGAGGGTCGCAGTCTCTCTGCGGGGGCCCGCGAGCTCCATCGCACGTCGAGCGCAGATAATCCGAGCATTGCTGCCATCAGGAGCGAAGAACTGTCGTAATGCAGCATCCATGGCCTCGGGCGAGCCGTCACCATAGTATCGAGGTACGAGAAAGCGCTCGAGCGTATCGATGCCCTGTATGAAGGCGAGCTGAGCTCCTGCGGGGAGTACGGTGCGCAGCCGCTCTGCTTTATAAATGAACGCAGGCGCATCGACTAGCGCGACGGCCGCGTCGATATCGCATGCTAGGCGCACCATCATCTCAACACGCTGTGATGGGGAGGCATCACCAGGGCGTGGGGTTTTGTCAGCGTTGCGCACGCTCAAGAGGAGCAAGCGTGCTTCTGTCGGAGAAGCGGCTGCAGGGAGTAAGGAGAGCGCCCGGTGTGCGAGGGTCGGTGGGTTGAAGGAGGAGTCGAGAACGGCGACTCGGAATGCGGAGAGGCCTGTCGCGACAGGTGAACCGAGACCAGGCCGCGGGTATGGCCAGCCTGAATAGGGCTTGCGGATAAACTCGACCTTTGTAGCTCCTCGTTGTAGTCTGGTGATCGCTGCGCTAACGAGGTCCGTCATCATGCCGTGGTGAGCCTGTTTCGGGCATGGGTTGTTTGGGTGATGACTCAAAAATGGCAATTGAACGTGAACGTGACTCGCTGCACTTTGTTCTTTGACCACCACGTATCGCTGTTCGTTATGGAAAAAGACGAAGATGGGTTTTACACTGCGCCAGTAGGGGGTGCGTGTATCGACAGTGTTGTGTGTTAACGTCGTCCGATTCAAGATTAACCGCAGGGGCACCCAATCCAGAGACTACCAAGCCAAATGATGCTGCAGCAGGTATGTCACATGCAACTACTATTATGGAACGCGGTGAACACGAACCCCCAAAGCAACGCCTCCCTCCAATGAGGCAACAGACCTGATCAAATCTACTTTTGACGTCCATGTGGGTGCCGCAGACTCGGCGCATGGCGCTGGGCCCATAAATCGCCTTCCAGGTCACATTAGCACAACAACAAGAGGACAAAAGCTCGCCGTTGTATAGCATCAAGTCGTTTGAAGAGCTCGGGCTGTACGTTGTCCCCGCCTCTGTATAGCGCAGCAGGCTAACTGTTCGCCGTCAGACATGCGGACCTTCTCAAAGGCATCTATGATATGGGCTTTACCAAGCCCTCCAAAATACAAGAGAGCGCGCTTCCACTTCTTCTTAGGGATCCGTGAGTGGGTTGTATGGCATGATTGGTGCAGGTCTCACACGACCACAGTGCGGAAAACATGATCGGCCAATCGCAATCAGGGACGGGCAAAACGGCCGCCTTTGTCCTAACAATGCTCTCGCGGGTCGATTTCGCCAAGAACAAGCCACAAGCTCTATGCCTTGCCCCTTCACGCGAACTCGCACGCCAGATCATGTCTGTTATCGCTGCTATGGGCAAGTTCACGCCAGTACAGACGGAGTACGCGATCAAGGACCACTTGCCTAGAAGCGTGACCAACATCACCGCCCATGTCGTTGTTGGCACGCCTGGCACAATGACGGACCTCATACGTCGGCGTGTCATTGATGTGTCGGACGTGAAAGTATTCGTACTTGATGAGGCGGACAACATGTTGGACAAGGACGGGCTCGGAGACCAGACATTACGGGTCAAAAAGTGTGTACGAAGGCACTTCTATGTTATCATGTTCTGATCGTTTCACAGTATGCTCCCGCGGAGCGGACAGACACAGATCGTTCTCTTCTCTGCTACCTTCCCCGACCACGTCCGCACCTTCGCATCCAAATTTGCGCCCAACGCGAACAAGATCGAGCTAAAGCGAAACGAGCTGGCGGTTGACTCGATCAGGCAGTTCTACATGGACTGCAGGAGCGAGGAGCACAAATACGACGTCCTTGTCTCCCTCTATCACCTGCTCACTATTGGGCAGAGCATCATCTTCTGCCAGCAAAGACGTACGGCAGATCGCATTGCACAACGTATGACCGCCGAGGGCCACAAGGTAGCCTCGCTGCACGGCGCGAAGGAGGGCAGCGAGCGTGATTCTATCATCGATGGGTTCAGGGAGGGCCGAGAGAAGGTTTTGATCACCACAAATGTGATCTCTCGAGGGATCGACGTGCTACAGGTCAACATGGTGGTGAACTATGATCTGCCACTCATGAACGATCGCGAGGGAGCGGGTGGGAACGCAGACCCGCAGCCAGACATCGAGACTTACATTCATCGCATCGGTATGTGCCCGTACTCAATAGCCCTCAACGTCAATTGATAGGCGCCGCGTCTCGTTCAGGTCGAACGGGACGTTTCGGTCGCAAGGGTATTTCGATCAACTTTGTGCATGACAAAAATACATGGACCCAGATGGAGACGATCGAAAAGGCGACGGGCAAATCTATCACACGTATTGAAACTACGGACCTTGATGTCATGGAAGAGGTACGCACATATCACCTACTTCCATTTTTTTTTCTTTGCCTCATGCGAATGCCTGCAGCAAATGAAGAAGGCCATGAAGTAGCCCTTTCGCTTTTTATTCCAGAGGGCCTCAAGTTCACGGAACTAATTCTATATTCAATGTAGTGGCAGATGTTATGTAGCACTGGCGAATTTGCACCATATCGGCATACTAGTTGTATCTCAAGCTCTTGTGCGTTGCCTATCTGGTTTAATTGTGCGTGACCCGAGGTGCACTTAGTGGTATTGATTGGCACATGCGGACGTGCACCCGGCCCCGGCCTAATCTGCAGCCAACTCCGAGTCTGAGAACAACGGGACTGCCTCGCTTGTTCCGGTCTGTGTCGAATCAGCACGTCTGGTGCGTAAAGGGTTTCTTATCTATCCACCATCGTATCGTATGGAGTACGCGACATCACAGGTCTGAGCTCCGGTGTGTGGGGACTACCCTTGACGCGACCTGCAGACTTTTAACTTTGAGCTCGGTATCAACTCTAAGAATGATGTCGCCGTAACGACGCTACTTGCGCTATCATGACGCGGCCTGTTGGTACAGTATAGTAAACACACGCCAAGATGGGGCTACATTCTCCGTGTTGCGCCCGGGCCAAGGAAGCCCGAATTTTTTAAATTATTTCTCCTCAATTTGTGTACTCTACCGGGAGTACTGTATATGCCCACTCAGCTGTTGGCCCGTACGGACCCGGAAGAGGTTTTTTTTTCAAAGTTTTTTTTAAAAAAAAAAAAGGAAAAAGAAAATGTTGGACTTGCGAATTAGTCGTTGAAATTGCGACTGCGCCTTCTGAAAAAGGACCGAGGGCAAACAAGAGGACCGAGATTGACACCCGAAATCAGGCCCGCAACTCAGTGACCGAGCGCCGACGGAGCCCTGGAGCGAGAGCGGATCCGTTGCGGTTGCAATTATTACACCGATTAATGTAATTATCCACGCGTTTCCTCATCTCCGGCGATCACCGCCTGTTACCTGGCAGGAACCACGACGATGGCGTCATTGTTGATGTCGATTGTGACGAACTACTTTTCCCTTGACTTTTTCGGTGTCACTTTGATGGATGAGCGAACGATCTCTATACCTCAATCTCTAACCTTAGCCGGGATCGTCGCCCTTTCTCCTTTTTCGGTTCGTGGACATCATCTCACCAATTTCCCTGAACCCGCGCAATTCAAAAACTTGAACCCTATTCTGCACTCGAGCGTCAAATGCGATCGTCGCATGTTTTTGGACACTCCTGCTACCATCGAGAGCCCTGCGAGCAAGCAATTGGGACAGATCTCGGTAGTACCTGTTATTATTTCTAACCTTGTTCTTAGCGGCGGACAACGGAAATACAGTACCGTGACGTCTTTACCGTCCGTTCATTTCGACTTTTATCATCCGATGAAATATCGAAGAACTAGTCAGACAACGTTGTCACGCACCCCCGGAGCCGTACGGCATTTGCGTCTGACCTTTTACGCCTCATCCCTGTGTTACCGCAACCCCAGTTCTGCCACGACTTTGTTTTAAGTAAAATTCTAGGATCTGTCCTTGTCCATGGGGGATCCGATTGCTTTTCTTGAGACTCTAGTGTACACGTACCTCTACTCTTTGAAGCTGGTCCGTTGTCGCGGTTCATCATCCTGACACGCCCTGACGTCATGCTGCTCGGCACCATCACACATCAATCTCACAATCGAGTCTTGTATTTTGATATTGTGATATAAGTGAAAATAGTATACATCCATAGTCCTAACTGTCCATAATGCGAATGCGAGTACGATACATATTGGTAGTAAATACATCAGTCCAGGAGACGTTGCGCTACATTCGGAGATAATAAATTATCGTGGGCTTCACTGGCGCCATTCCGCCACTCAAGCCCCAGGCCTCAGGCTTGAACCACATGGTCTACTCTGGAAGTGTCGATTTGAATATTAATCTGAGCTCAGTTATGTGATAACGGAGCAACGTACGGGAGCGTTACTGTCGGAGGTTGTCCGCCCTCCACTTGAATCACAACGACGTGGGAGTTCTAATTACGAAGCATTTAAGCGTCAGCTGAGGAGTGAATCTGCCCAGTACGCACGTCACTCAATACGTTGATGGCTTTTACGGTCCCGTACATGATTTGGCCTCGGGCGTCCCACCATCTGACGCGGCTATCAATCTGCGTCGACAAGTCTGAATAACGAAAATGCGGGACGAGAACAGAAGATTTTAGCTCACCGCTGGTGGGGGGTTCATAGTCGAAACAAAGGCTTTTTCGAGACCTGATCAGGCCAGCACCGAACCTCTTTTATAGCGAAGGGTGGGGACGAACGATCGCATGTGTCACTCCTACATGCCCAGGCCGTCTGCACTCGAGGGAGGTGAGCCAGAGCCAGACGGTAGATCGTATGAAGGATCCTGGTTTGATCAGTAGAGAAGGGTTGTCGTCACATTCGAGGGTTGTTTCAGGAGAACTGACAAACAACTGCCTATTTGCTAAACCGTGATCCTCGCCACGATTTTCATGGTCGGGGGAAGGGCGGAAAACCGGATCAGGGTCTCCCAAACCAAAGCCGAGGCCTTCGAAGCGTGAGTGGAGAACGAGGGCCAATGTAAAGCTGCGTGATGGATGGCGAGAATTAAGCCTCTGCCGGAAGCAAAAGGGGTGCCTGATGGATGGAGCGAGGGATTCTCGAGGAAGCATAAAGCAAGCACAGGGCCAGATGCCAGATACACGTAATTTTAACGCAAGGCCTGCAGACGACATCCATCTGTAAAGGGTCGAGGCTTCGGCGGATCGAGGTCGGCAAGAGTGAGAACACAGCATACTTTCACGAATGACGAGGGGGGTTGCTGAGATCAAGTTCTGGCGCGTAGTTGTAACGTGGATGGAAGCGGCCCGACCAATTTTGTACTTAATTTACTGCCATGATATATAAAATAAAATAAAATAAAGTTCCTACTTGTAAGGTAGCACATGGAGTTCGCATGCAAAGCGAAGCCTAAATAGCAAAATTTGCACCACATCCTGGGGGTTAAATAAAGTGTACGGGTGTACATGCGGATGTAGTTTCGCATCCACATGTACCCCCGTGCACTTTATTTATTTCCCAAACTAATTTGATAAGTCAACTAAACAAACTTGATCGGTCGGGGTCAATACACCGGTAATAGCCGTCAAACAACCTTCGATCACATTGGTCCTCGACGAATAACAACAACCCACCTCACAATAAGTGGCTTATTTAGAACACATAAAGGCTTTCAACAGCGTGGCAGCAGAGCGACGTACAGCAATGAAAGGCGTCCTGCTACCCATTACCTGCCATTGGTTCATTAGCGCGTATGTCAGTCCCACCTGTCAATCGGCGCTGATGTCCTCGTATAAACTTCCCGAGTTTGAACTCGTAACTGGGAACGATCAACTAGATCTTCACGGCGGTGTCCGCCGAGTAGGTGGTAAGATAACTGCATGGCTTAAGATGAAAAGCAGCGAAGACGCAATGAAGACTACGAACCCCACGTCAGGGGTGCGATGACTATGCGTCAAATACACATGGGGCCCGAAATTTTGATTTTGTGACTACTTGAAAGCGGGGCAACCCTATACCCTCTTCGTTGATCTTTCACACATAATACTTGTCTGGATAAATGATTGTTCTTGAGATTTTTCGTGGCATGCAGGTCCTTGTTGCAGTACCAGTAATTAGGCAGTCCATCTGGCACTTCCGTCACAAACCATATCGCTGGGGCGCCTTAGCTGGCGTCTTGGGGCTTTTTAAGCCAAACAGTGAGACTGCGCTAGTTCATGTGTGCATATGTTTTCGGACAGATTCTATTTCTGGAGTGAGCATTTCTTGGTCTGGATGAACGCAAACATCATTGAGTGCAGGAAGTTTGAGTCACCACGATCGCAACAATAAGCGACGGACGTAAAAGCGACCTGTGGCCGCATGTTATAATTGAATTGCAGTGTAAAAGCGTGTGTTACTTTCACGCAATCGAACAACTGCGCATATATCTGTTGAGCTCACCGGAGATCCTATATCTGTATAGTATCACCTCCCCTGGTTATGAAACAACACCGAAGTGACGTTGGGGGTGTGGTCCACCAATGTGATGACTTGTTCCCCTTGCTGGAGCCTGGAGAAGAGGGCGAGGATAATCAAAGATCCGATTACTAGAATAGCTGAGGAGTTCGCAGTATCAAATACCTTTCCGATGAATTGGGGGCGGCATCAAACGAACGCTTGCTTGCTGCAGGGGATCAGATCACACCGCGAGATAAGGCCGGGGATAGGCGGACGTCCGAAATTGCTAGCCGATTTACATTGCTGTGTGAACGGGGTAGGTGTTTCTAAACCCCTTCCAGATTCGTTGATATGTACAGCAATAATACCATAGGAAACGGGACTGAAGGTCGCACCCAAACCCTGGTATTTTCGTGAGAATCGTTAGATTGGATAAGGCTACCTGTCGACTCCCCCGGTTTAAATTGCCAGTAGCTCGGTATTGCCCAAGGTTATCCTCAGGCTGAGAAATACCAGTAGGGGGTTCCAAAAGATATGCTGGTTTTTTTGTGGGCACACACCGTGACGTGTCGAAGGCGTGAGATGGGCTAGGGTCTAGGGATTACTGTATTTGCGCCACTGGAAGGACAAACTTGATGGATTCTCATGCATGGCATGGCCAATCAAGCGTGTGGGCCAATCTACACCCGGCATGGGCCCGGCCGTGGCCCAAAAGGGTCCGAACTTAAGCTTACAGTATAATAATCTTTTAAAAATTCTCTCGCGTCTGTCAATGCTCCCTTTCTGTCTTCACTTCACTTTGGCCACCGTCAGATGAAAATTTTGAAGGATACCTCGACCAAATCGACCCTTCTCACAGGGGCGATATTCCTCCCACTGACGAGCGGACTGAAAATATGTCAAAGTACACGATCAATACCTCGGTTGTCTCCAAGACCAGCCCCTTGAAGCGTTGGACGTTTTACTCGGTCAAATCACATCTTCTCTCGCGGGTACACCCGGTCCAAGGTTTCTCATACTAACGATGCGGAGGCTGACAAGTTTTCCCGAACGTTAACCTATACCAGGAATAGGCGATGGAGCCGAGGGCCATGAGAACATGTATCCGTCCGGTGGTTTCGTATTGGATCAGCGGAAAATTGCCGAGGAGCGCAACACTCACGGGTACAGGAGTTAGCCGGCTTGGAAGGCTTCTACAAGGCGCTATCGTCGATATTCTCCGTACTGCAGCTTTGTGTATACCAGTCATTATCCCCAGTGGTGCTTCGACACCTTTGTTCTCCATGAATCCGCTCTACTTACGCCCGGGGCAACTTCCATGACTACGCAACTTGAACCAGATGAGAGATCAATGCACGAAGAAGTACGGTCTTGATCTGCAATATACTAATCTCGCTCTATCTTTCGTTTTCTTAAGGAAGCCGGCTATCGTTATATTGAGGATATCGGATCAGTGACAGATTTGGTGGTACCAAACACTCGTGCTTTGTTCTGTTCCTAACCGCCTAGGCGACAAGCTATGCTTCTTTCTCAGATCTCTACGTTTCTTCACACACGCCGGCGCTCTCCGCACTCGTTCATTCTTACCAGCACGGTCCAGACTCATAGACACCGAGCGCTCTGCCTGAGAACACTGGCCTGTAAAACTCTTACCCAGATCCCTTCGATTTTCATTTGACGCCGTCCACATCATCCCGACCACGCCTGGAACCCGCAGCGTTACAGCATCACAGCAACGCGCGGTACTTCGTCGGCAAAGCGTCCATCAATCACCACGGTCGCGTGACAAGCCGGGAGGAATGCGACACAAGAAGCAAGCAAAGAAGGGGGTACTCTATTACGATAGATCCACGAAGGCATTGGTGAGAAAGCTACAAAGGGAGACGGGCCTTTATAGATCTCTTGTGATGGGGCGTCTCTTACTTTTCCTGAGAATATCGACTTGTAGCAATGTTTGGCGAGGTGCCGTCCATCTTCATCTGCTAGCCCACATCGTCCCAACCATACTCCGGAGTCCACAGTATTGCACCATGCTGCAAGGTGCAGTCCCTCATCTACCGTGCTTTCATTGGTCAGTCCCATAGTGAATTCCCCAGCAGAAAGTCAAGACGACGTCATATAGAAGATGAAATGGTCATCCCTATGAAGCCAGGACATAGCCCCCTATCGTTTTTCAAAATACCTCACTCCCTCATTCTACCCGTAAGGTCAGCACGCGCCCTGTTCTGCTGTGCTGAGGAGTCGGGCCCTCATGAGGAAAGGGACTCTTCTCACGCCTCAAGTGTATCGTATCTCGTTTAGAGTCCACACCGCTTCTGAGAACTACATCTTTGTTTATACAGAATAGCGTAGCACCTCTTCTAAAAGACAGTATCCGTCGAATCGATTATACCATAACATTGTATATAGTCTAATGAAAAGGTATTGGTGAGTGGTATGTGGCTGGTCAGATAGCAAGTGTCTACAAAGTAAAGTTACCGTATTCCCACTGGAAGCAATCCTGCAAGGGGGTCATAGATCAACACATAGAGCAAGCAGGTGTGAAGTGCCGGCGTACCACGCAATCATCCTGCCTCTTGATCGGCGGCACTTCGAGGCCTTGCTCCTCTGCCGCAGCCCATGGCTTCGAAAGGATATTGTCGATGACCGTCGCGATCGGGTGGTTGGTCAAGCGCACAGACCAAGAGAGGTTCGTCACGGTGTCGTACTCAATGATGTTGCCGAGGTGACACCGGCTCTCCATCGCGTACCCGGCAACAGCCGCACGTCGAGAGTTTGCCCGTGCAGGTGCCCATGGCAATGGGGTCCGCGGTGTGCCATACGTGCGTGATGTGATGTGTCGATGGCTGTACGATAACGCGTCGGAAGTGAGCGTGGACCCATACTCGTAAGTACTCGGACCGGAACGGAGAACGTACGGGAGACGGCAGGTGCAAGCGCTGCGCGGCCATGCGTTCGCCTGGTGGCTCGAATGCCACGACGGGCGCACCGAAAGTGACTCCCAAGAGCGAAGCAAGCGCGCCGCCGAGCGAGTGGCCAATAATCCATATATTCGCGTTGGGATACATCACTGGTGATGTTGTTGTACAAATTCTATTTACGGAACAGAGTTAGTGGTGGTAACGACCCACGCGGGGAGAAAGGGGTGCGCACGACGCCAGTGGGGTAGAAGAGGCTATCGTCGATCAGAGCTGTCTCGACGCATTCCTGGTTGCACTTCCAGTCGCCGCGGAAGCAGTCGCAAACGGGCGTCCATCCGCTGGTGACGCGCGCGCAGCAGCAGCTGAAGAGCAGGTTGTCATTCAGCTTGTCCTTCTCTATTGTCGGACCCCCGCCAATGAATGGGACGGACGTGCCCTTGATCGTGAGCGCGACGGTGCTGTTGTCCTCTGTCGCAAAGACATACCCGCGGAAGCCATCGTCGTCTGGCTCCCACCCGACCGGCATACCCTGCGCCCAGCAGCACAAACAAATGACGTCAGTTCCTCTTTCACAAAGATGGCGGCGGCCAACGCACGACGTTCCACTCGTCCGTCAGGTTGTACCACCCGCTGGCGCCGGGCATGAAATACGCGTCGCTTGTCATCTTCGCGAGCAGCAGGAGCGTCTCGCGACGCGTCACGTCCGGCCCAAGCACGTCGTCCTCATCCCAGTCCAGCGCTGCGCTCTGCCCACGCATGGACATGTGCCGCGCACGTGCGATCGCCGCAAACGACGGCGGGCGCGCCGTGCGCACGGGAGAAGTGCGGATAGACACTGGTGGTGATGCTATGTCGCTGGAGGAGGAAGCAGCCCCAGGCCCGCCGGGTGGCAGGTCAGCAAAATAGACCCGCGCAGATGACGTTGTGGCGTGCATGTGCCGTAGACGGAAGTCCAGCGCGTTGTTGAATGGTGGTGGCCTTGCATGAGGATGGTGTTCGGCAACTTCAGAAGGTAAGAACTTGCTGAGTATAGAGAGGGCGAGGTTCGCCAATGATATCGGAAGTAGCATACCTGGTACTGAGCGGAGTGTGTGTCGAGTCAACGGCCTTTTGTGGATCCTCGCGTGGGTGCACCACGGCCACCCGGGCCGGCCCTTGCCGCCAGATCCGTCTTCCGAGCTTTATATAATTCAATTCTGCTCTTGTACTTACTCAGGATGATTCGCACCACGAAACTCGCCGCCCCCGTGCGACCCTACGAACTACATACATCTGAAGATGAGGCTTATGAGGGGTAAATCAGTATCAGGTTCAAAGCCCAGTTGTCACACGATCCCACTCCTAGCGCGCCTTCCTCGGCCTCTTCTTCCTCTTGTAATCGTCCTTCTTCTTCGGCTTTCCGCAAACCGTGGATCGTCTTTGAGAAACCGGGGTATTGTGGCTGACTCCGTCTCCACTCCAGCTCGCCCTCGGCGGCACACGTCGGTCCCGTGGTTTCTGTCGCCTTCGTCGAAATGGTGTAGCTATGTAGGCCGAACCATATGGCCACCTGTCGTCATGTGATGTTTCCCTTGAACCTGCTCTCGTAAATGCCGTCGTGGATCTTTTCGACGGTCTTGAGGAAGGTACCCAAATCCATTACAGTTAACACCGCACTCAAGTTGTTCTGATTTGGGTACCTCCCGGGCTCGCTAGAAAAGGACCTGCGACGGCCGGTTCAAGGACAACATCACGCAACAGGTCGTCGTATGGTTCGACCCACTTACCGCCCCAGTTGAGCCCATGGACCTGGATGCGACGACTACTAGCCACAATGGAGGAAAACCTCGCTGTTATAATGACAACGGGAGCACTTTGAACTTTCAAGCTGACTAAGTCTACTAACCCATGAGCCCTGGTTTAGTTCGTGAACCAACTCTTTGAGCCCTTGCTTGCTATCTAAGTCAAATCCTTAGCAGTGGGAGTTATATGACCGTGTTAGGCGGCCCATTATCATACAACGAGTCCGAGTTACTTCAAGCCAATGTACAACACGTTATATCTAGCCATGTGGGTCGAGGGTGTGTGACAAGTGTGATTGGTACTGAGATTTAGATCTGTTTACCAATGGTCCGCAAATGATTTACCCCCCTACTGAAAACGGGAAACACCAACTAGTTCTGGTCTTTTGGGCGGTTAGCGGAGTAGTCATATGTTACTGATGTTTCTTACCAACCTCTCAACATCGCGCCTCTCCTGTGACATCGTACAGTCATATGTCGCGTCTTTAACCAAGGAACCCATTCTCTTCTGGACTTGACGACTCGGCTGAAACCGACGAAAACACGCATCAGAAACGGGAGACAAGTACACCTGACGATAGCAAACCTTCAGCAGAGAGCTCAGGATCCAAAGGCATTGCCGCTCCAAGCACGGCGAGGATCGGGATGAGGAACAACGCCAAGTAAGTGCGCATTATGGCTTAGCAGCACAGAAGAACAGTGACGATTGAGCCGTGGAGTGTCAAAAACAAAACTCTTCTTTTTATATTCGCTGGCCCCAGCGAAAAGCCGCAGTCGAACCACAGTGCAGGATGGACTCGTGTCCAAGTCACCGACCCCCCGCAGAGATCAGACGGAGAAGACGACTGAAAGTACTCTACATGCTCCGCGCCGTGACGTGATAACAAGGAGGGCTGCACACTGACCGCTGCTTCTATTATCGAGTGGTTCTATGCATGGGAGCCAGAGGTGCGAGTGTACGTGTATGCACGGGCGACGCAGTCCGAGGGCGCCATCGTGTCTCTTACACCGAAACTTCGAGAACCTCATCGTAGTTCATAAATGTCGTGGAATATGGACCCCCTTGTTCCCAGACAGGTAAGGCAGAAGGGGAAGCTCGAAGTATGTGCGCCACGAGGCCCTACAATTCCCACAGTTAGTGACGTAGCAGTGGTTAGAGGCTTTAAAAGGGTATGTGGAAGTCAGAAAAAAAACGGTGGGTCGAGGGCCAACTGACGAGTCGTAAATGTAGTAGAACACCGACCCATGCGACGAATATGGCAACTGATAGTTCGACATTATTTGGCCCAAATTCTGTGAATAACTCTTTTAACTGGTCTTCCGAGTTGTAGACTGGTCGTCTCGTAGCTTTATTTGTAGCAGTGGCGGACTCGTCAGCGTTGTCCAGTGCTTCGTGCATCACGACTGGATACCTCATACCAGGGAAGTACTTGTGCCGAAGTGAGGTAGGGTTCGGGCTCAGACGCTCGAAATCCGGCAGGAAAACAATAACTCAACGATCTAGGTCACGACCAACGCTAGACTTGCAACTGACGAAAAGATCTGGGAAATACGAGAAGGGCGTCATAGTAGTAGTCCAGTCCTCAGCAGTAACGGTGATGCCGTATGCCAAGTGACGCTAGTGTACGCAAACGGACTAGGTCCAAAGCATGTCCGGGTCATTCCCAAGCTGTCTGATCGGGTATTGGGACGAAACAGGGTGCAAAAACTTTGAAGAAGTCACGGTCCCAGGAAGACAATGCAGCAAGGGACGATCCGGCGGGAATAGCCCCAGCTAGGCATACATACACCCTCAGATCTCAGACCTCAAGCCACGTTCACACAGTATCCCCACAAAGTACGACCGAGACTGACACGAGCACGTGGACCGCAACGCGTCGCAGATCAGGTATCGTGGGAAGCGGGAAGCCAAGTAAAGCACTTGAGGATCCATATAGTTCCCACGCCTACTTGCCGGCGACCTGGCCCTCCCAATGCCAGACACCAAACGTCCCCAAGAAGGCGGCGAGAGACCCAAAAAAAAGCGATTTCGTTCGGTGAGGGGAATCTGCGTGCGATGCTCAAGTGCACCTTGTTTTCATGCCGCATGCAGGATGGTACCCCAATCTGGGGGAAAAGGTCGATCGACGGACCGGGGATATGGGTGAGCTGTGTGAAGGGAAAGGAGAAGCAGACGGTTGGGGAACTGTACGATTTGTTTGAAAGCGTCAGTCGTGTTCTGTCATTTGAGTTCTTCATCTCCATCTTCCCTCTAGCTTGCCTCTGAGCTCTGGCCGGGCGCTAGTGACGAAGACGACCCAGATGAGGGCACGGTGACGGAGGATCTGGAGAAACAAATATCGAAGGAGCTTGCGTCGATCAAGCGGCCGCGCAAAGAGCAAATATTCGGTAAAGTGGCACCCCATCTGCCTTAAGTCTTTTTGATAATCTAAGGTCGGGCTGATCACGCAGCAAACTGCCAGACCAACACGCCATGCGGTGCGCAGGGCGTGCCCCGATGATCGTCTTTCTCTGAAGATAGATTTCATTTCCCCCCACGCATGCAGTGATCTTCATCTCGTGCAAGGCGCCGGTAGATCCCGTCAAACTCGTGCTCAAGTACATCGAGGACGTCGAAACAAGCGGGGTGACCCGAACGAGGTGAGTGTCTTTTCCCCCTCCCAACCGCTGCAGACCTGAAACATCTCGTGGTGGTGGGGCTTCATAAGGTACACTCACCGTCTAACGCCGGTTACGAATACATGTGTCGCGAAGGTCCCTGAAATCAAGTCGCTCGCACAGCGCGTCCTGAAACCGTTCCTGGAGCAACATGCAGGCTCGGACTTTCGAGTGCGTCACGCTGATTACAACACCACGCTCAATCATATAGCCGAAATTGAATCACACACGCAGTACAAGATTGAGCTCAAAGTGCGGAATCATAATTCGATATCGCGGCAGACGATTATCGATACCGTGGTGTCGTGCGTTCCGAGCGGGTGGACCGTCAACCTGAACGATGCTGAAGTATTCATCCTTGTCGAGGTGTTCAAGGTAAGTTGTCTCGCGTTTCCGCAGGGCGGCTATGTTAAGTGACTACTATTGGCAGAGCATTTGTGGCGTTGGAATTGTGAAAGACTATTATACGCATCAAAAGTTCAATGTGATGGAGATTGCGAACACGAAGAATGCGGATAAACTTGACGGCGATGGTCGAGTACAGTAGATAGATATGAGGCGGCGTCAGCTTCGCGTGGTAGAAGTAGAAATGTACAGTGGGCGCTTAGTTCCATTTCGAGTGGCTGCCGCATCCATAACTGTGTATACTACGCGACGCTGCACTCAACTCACGCCGCACACCTGAACCTGAACGCCATCAATTTGGCACGATTTTTGCCACCGGCCTTGTCAACCCTGAACTCAAAATCGTCATGGATATCGTGTCGTCGATGCTCGATCTCATGCGGCGTCTCCCGCCGACGAAGATCGAGGAGAACGTCGATGCGCTCGTGCAGATAAGCCCCGACTACGCCGACGATCTTTCGGGCAACGTCGACCAGCCACTGAAGCTGCGCGTGGACAAAGCGACGGGAAAGGAGTACCTCGCCTGCGTGTACAATCAGGACGGCGAAAGCTACAGGTGCGCCCGGGCTCTGTTGGGGATGGGTGCCCTTGATTTGACGGATGGCAGGTCGCCTTGGTCGAACGAGTATGACCCTCCGTCGGAGGACGGCCCCGTCCCTCCCCCGAAACTACGGAAACTCGAGATCGCGGCGAACGAGGCGTTCGATACATATCGCGAGATGTAAGTTCCTTCCATCCACTTAGACCCCATCAGCTATTAGAGGCACGCATAAATCGCCAAAAAAAAATACACCCCATCAGGTGCCACCTAACCCATCTATCCTGGCCCGTCAATTAACCGTGATGTAACGTTTTTATTGTCATAGGTACTTTGAAGGCGGTGTGTCCTCCGTCTTTCTGTGGGATCTCGAGGACGGTGGTTTCGCAGGCGTGGTACTCCTCAAAAAAAGTACGTAAATGTCGTGATTGATTTCGTGGGATCGCCCCCAACCCTGATACATCTATTTGCTCGGAATGCGGCTGACACCGTAACCGTACACCTCCTTTGGGGCTCATTTTTCCAGCGCTTACGCCAGCGTCGCACTCGGAACCATCTGGGAGCTGGGACTCGATACACGTCTTCGAGACTGTGGAGCGCGGACGCCAGGCACACTACAAACTCACTTCAACAATTATGCTGCAACTTATTACGCGCCGTGAGAGCGTGGAGGCTAATTTTGATGCGAAAGATTCTGCGGCATGGAAGCATGATGGGGAGGTTAGCCTCAGCGGCAGCATGACCCGGCAGGTATGTATCGCCGTATGTGGCTAAGCGGGTCTAGCCTAACTCGTATACGGCAGACGGAACAAGATCACCCAGTGCAGGATGGAACATCACACGTACAAAATGTTGGGAGGATGGTTGAGGATATGGAGATCAAGATGCGTAATTTGCTGCAGGAGGTGTACTTCGGAAAGACGCGTGACGTAGTACACGACCTCCGAAGTTTGGATGATCTTGAGAAGGCGCGTAGGCAGAGGGAACTTCAGAAAGAGCTCGTGGGCTTCATCAAGCGGTGATAGGACTTAAGAATTTTGAATTGTATGCTATGATATGTGTGGCTAGTGGCTACTCGAAACCCTAAAAGGTGCGGTTACTTAGCGGTCGGCGGAAGCAAGAGGAGGGTTATCACATGTGGCAACCAGAGCTCGAGACCGAGGTTAAGGCCGGGGAAAAATGGTAAATCGGCTCACTAGTGGAGAAGCAGAAATTCAGCACGTGGCACGACGGAGGAGCGCATCGCGCGATGGGCAGTAGAATGGAAGATTTCGATCAAGATCGTAACTCGGCATCCGCTATCGGATTTGAGTGGATGGTAATCTAACAAATGAAATTAATTTGTTGGTTGGTTGAGAGAAGGCAAGACGGGCATGATCATACATGCGTGAGCCTAATTTCTGACAACGGACGGTTTTTATTGTTGACAGGAACGCGTTCCATGGCGTCGAGAGTCGAGTCGTGACCGTCTATGACCTTGCCGAAAATGGTGTATTTTGAATCGAGATGGGACTGTTTAGCGTAGGTTATAAAGAACTGAGACTTGTTAGTATCGGGGCCAGAATTTGCCATTGCAACGACGCCACGGGCGTTGAACTGGGGAATGAATGATGAGAATATAGATAGGCGCCGATTACAACGGCTCCGATGGGAGTGGAATAATGAAGTACCTTTAGGGTCGAGCGAATTTCATCAGGAAAAGGACTGCCCCAGATTGATTGACCGGCTTTTCCAGTTCCAGTGGGATCGCCCGTCTGGATCATAAAGCCTTTGATATTCCTGTGAAACAGGCAGCCGTCATAATAGTTTGATGCGCAGAGTGCCAAAAAGTTCTGTGTGGAGAGAGGTAAAGGCTATGACGAGGACAGGTGGAGTTGGGAGTACCTCGGCGGTTTTGGGAACAGCCTCGCCAAAAATCTCGATCTTAATACAGTAAGGATGTGTGTGGTTGTGAGGGAGGTATGACTAACCTTGAGATCACCATGGGTGGTGTGTAAGGTTACGGACTTGAAGTGGTCATGTCAGAAAACGAGTGATGAGCAGAATTGGGTGGGATACAGACCATGGTGGTTGCCTACAAAAAAATAATAAATATTATTATGAAATGGCGGACAGCCCCTGTCCCTTATTAAACTCAGTCACTCGCTCTTCTCAAGCTCAAGCTCAAGGGTCGTACCCCTTCCCCTTCCCCTTCCCTTCCCCTCCTCTCCCCCCTCCCACTCCCCTTCAAAGTCATGCTCCATGCTCGTCGTCCGCCCTCTGTATATTCACAAGACGATCCCCTCTCTTTCGCCCTCCGCCCTCCCGATGCAGAGACCGAACTAGAGCGCAGAGCGCGACTCAAAAGGGAAGCCGACTCCAAACGTATATCCGACATCATCGACGAACAGCTCAAAGCCGACAAAAGAAATTTCGAAAAGTCTAAACAGGATGTCCGCGTACGTTTCTTCTCACTTTCTCTCTCTGCTCTCTCTCACATCGCACCCATCTCCGACCAGCTCCTCCTGCTGGGTCAGGCCGAATCGGGAAAGTCCACCCTACAAAAGCAATTTCAACTCATGTACAGTCCCGACACTCTAGATCAGGAACGCGCCTCTTGGCGTACCGTCGTCTACTTCAATATCGCTCACTCGGTCAAGCGCATTTTGGACACTCTGGAGTCACATGGCGATTCGTTCGATGATAAAACGCCTGACAGCTCTTATGATTCCGTCGCTTCCAAACACACTCTCGAAGCACTTATCCACCAGGATCCCGCCGACGGCTCTTCCGCTCATCAATACCCCTCTCCCGTCGTTACCGAGTCGCAAAGACAGATCGCTACCCTCAGACTACGTCTATCCCCTCTTGTTGCCGCCGAATGTACTCTCGCAGACAGACTCAGTGGCGGTATCCGTGTCTCGGGCTCAGGCAAAGGTGGTGTCTATGTCCGTGATGGATGGCAATCTAGGTCCACCGCGCGCAACTCTCGTTCTCGTGTCGCCTCTCCACCCAATTATTCTCTTCCGAGCAGCCTCACAGACGGGCTGAACGGCCTCAATGTCGCCGAGGCCGTCGAGGAGGTCGGCCGCATCCTTGACGCAAGCAACGAAGACGTCAAGGCCTTGTGGCGGTCCGACGTTGTGCAAAAGATGATCAAACGGAGGAGGCTCCGCTTAGAAGAATGGGCAGAGTTGTGAGTTTTTTTTTTTCAGTTTCCCCGTTTCCGATCCACATTCTGATTCGACCAATAATAGTTTCCTCAGTGATATTGACCGTGTGGCTGCAAAAGATTACGTTCCGAGCACCGGTGAGTTGTAGGATCTTGCGTATTCCTTATGTATTAATCGTATCTAGATGATATTCTTCACGCCCGCATTCAGACCATGGGTGTCTCGGAACACCTTTTCGAAGTGCCTTTACATGGCAAATCAGTTATCTGGCACCTCTATGATGTTGGTGGCGCCCGCGGGCAACGACATTCCTGGGTACCCTATTTTGACGAAGCAAATGCAATCATTTTCGTCGCTCCGATCAGCGCGTTTGATCAGGTGCGTAATGTGAAAAAATGCTTCGATGGCATGTCTGAACAAAGATGGCTTTGAATAGTACTTGGACGAGGACCCGCGGACGAACAGGATCGATGATTCCCTTCAGCTATTCACTTCCATATGCTCAAATCAACTCTTGAAGAATATCCATCTCGTCCTTTTTTTGAGTGAGTATTTGCCACGATTTGTGTTCGAGCAACCCTAATTTTGGTTTATAGACAAAACGGATGTTTTGCAGAACAAACTAGCCAACGGTGTCCGCGTTTCCAAATAGTCGGTCCACTCTCTCTAGCTTGTTCTTGCCACCAATTTGACTGTTGCCCATTCAGCATTACATCCTTCGGTAACCGTCCCAACGATTATGAAACTGTTGTCAACTATTTTCGCGCGCATTTTTTGCAAGTCCATCGGAAAAACAATGAGAAGAAACGCGTACTCTATTCCCACCTCACGAGCGTGGTCGTACGTCCATCTCCTTTTGAACGAAGTTCCGTTTTTTCTTATCCAGCTCGATCAGGACATTAAAACCACACGTAGTATCATCGCCAACGGTACGTTTTGAACTTGGAGCTCGGGGCAGTCGTATTGATCGCCGCTTCACAGTTCGAGATTCCATATTCAGGGATTATTTGAAATCTGCCGCTCTCGTGTAAAGTCACGTTTCTCAGCTTCATACACGGTATTCTACTTCTCCTTGCTCTGTTAATTTTGCGTGTTGAGGTCTCACGGGCTCGATGTATTCGTAAGCTATTGGAACACCAGGTCTAATGGCCCGATCCTTTACCCACGCGTATTCCTGTACCAATAATGATTCACTCACTGTTGTTGTCATCATGTCTTTCAACTCCAGTCGGCCCCCAACAATTCTCATTATTGCATGTCGTATTCTAGTGTATTTCTTCCCACTTTCCCTGCCTCCCTCTCGATTTTACGATCGCATTCACGTCGTATGTTATATCGCCGCTCTCTACTGGTCACACGCACACCATTGTTGGGCCGTTCCTGAAATGCAAATAAAGTGTCAATTTGTAGAGACAACTGTCGAGTTATTCTGGTGGTGATCGGGTGTAGTAAGGATATGGGTAGGTCTCAGGTCTTGTGGGACTCAGTCGGCCATAAATGCAAAACGCTATGCAGAAAATGGGAGAGACAGGTGATCCTTTGCTATCTGTGTGTTCGGACCCCCCGATTTTACCCCATCGAAGTCCATCAACTCCCAAATCACCACTCTCCCGTCCTTGCCTCCGCTCACCAGCCACCGCGCGCGACGCGCCTTTTCTCCCGTGGTCATCTCGTCATCGTCCGTCACTGTCATGTCCCTCGCCAATATCGGCGTTGCCTTCTTCCGTGCAGCTGTCCATTTCCGCTGCTTCGCCACCATCTGTGGCTGGCGTAACGTTGTTCTTGTTGTTCTTGTTGATGATGATGATGGTGGCTGTGACGGCGGTGATGGTGGCGGTGGCAGTGCTGCCCAGATGACGCTGGTGCCACTGAGAGACGCGTGTGAGCAAAGGCGAGCGCTTGTATGCCAGCCTTGTGGTGTACAAGCGTTCCGAGGGACTTGAACGACTTCGTGGAGAATAACCGCACGCTGCGGAAAAAAAAATTGCGTTTTGCGTTTTTGTTTTTGTATTTGGAGAGTGATGGAGGGAAGAGATGCGATCAACGGGTTGTGATGAATGAACGAAGAAGGCTGAGGGAGGAGTAACTGACTCACCGGCCGTCCCAACCCCCAATGGCGCACACACGCCCTTTGTCGTGTATTGCGACCGCACCGTTCCCGGGATGTTTCGTTCGGTGCACCGTCCCTGCGGAATCGCTCGAATCCGGGTTCACCTGTACATAGATTTTAGCAGGTGGAGCGAGGTAGGAGGGGCGACGTACGCCTAGGTCGTATCGCCCTACGAGGTGGTCTGCGGATACGGACAAGGCGACAGAGCGGTCGAGCGAAAGTGCCGTCGCCATGACTGCCGCAGCAGAAGTCAAAAAACAGAGCGCGCGGGGGGGGGGTGCTTTCTGGCGTGTGCAACTCACCCGATTCGACGTGGAGCTTGGACGACCAGACGCACTCCCAGCCGATGCCCTCGACCGAGCGTTCCTTCGCGAGATTGCGATACTTCCACAGCTTCACGCTGCCGCTCTCGTACGAGCTAATGAGGGACAGGGCCCGGTGGGAGTTGGGCGTCCCGTCGGTCGCTCCTGGCGCGGGAAGGAGGTGCATCGACATGATGATCCCTGGAAAGACATCCCGTCCCCCCCCCGTTCTGATAACACGAAAATAAGGCGCCCCGCACCTGTTGGGTTCTTGACCCCTCGACCGTCGGATCCCGGTATGGTGGGCACATCTAAGCTCCCCTTACCGATGGCGGCGTGGATTCTCTCCATAGACGGGAGCACCCAAATATCAGCCTAAGGAAAAGGCGGACTACGTCTCAAAACAGAACGCTCTCAAACAAATGTTCCGCAAGCTTGCCAGTGATGATTCGACGAGATTCGGAACTGCCACCAGCGCTTCCCCCCCGTCGTGGAGAGGCAGAAGAGAGAAACGGCAGAAGTTGAGGGCGTTGACGTCTAGCGAGTAGCTGAGTTCGAGCTCCAACGTGCCAGGGGACGATGCAGATCCGCCTCCGACAGTGGATGGTGCGTGTGAGGGCCGTTTCCACACGTGCAGCTTGTTGTCACGGCCGTGGCTTTTTTTTGGGAAATAAAGACCAGGTCAGGGGGGGCACCATCTCCCCAGTAACAGTCACACACGGACGTAATGACCTGTTGTTCTCCCCACTCCTCTACACCCAAAAGACCGTCCGTGTGCGCCTTCCAAGAAGCGAACGGGCGGATAGATCTCGTCGAGGTGATCACGACCAACCCCGAGACATCACCAGAGTAAATACGCTCGTTGTCGCCTGAGACGAACAATGTGTTGACAGCGGAGTTGTGCGAGCGAATCGTGTGCAGCGGCGGCGGGGCGATTGGAGCAAGAGAGGACGAGGACATGAGAAAGAACACTGATGATCTATTATTAGATAACGGTAGGTTGCCAGTGGTTACCTAACAGCAACTCTAACAGCAATTCCTGGTGCGCGCCGCTAGGCTCGATTGTGAGGATGATAAAATGTTACACCCCAATAGTGGGACTCAATATCCGTGTCCTACCCATTAAATGCCTTTCTTCGGTATATTGTTTATGTTACTTGGATCTATCTATGCGCGGCTTGATGCGCGGTGTTTCTGGCCAGCGCGTTCTTCACGCTGCGTTTGTTTTAAATTAAAATATCTCCGAGGCCCTCTTAGCCCCGGATTGGTGTCTCCATGGGTGCGGAGTTTGGCCGCTGCTCCCCCCTCCCCAACAACCATTCACACAAGATCTCGAGGTACGCTTTGATAGTAAGAGGTGTGCCGCACTCCACGGCCAGTTGTTGGGGCGAATGAAAAACGTGTTGTTACAATGGACAATGTGTGAGTACCCCCCGCACGCAGGGGGCTTACATAGCTGTACGTGCAGCGACAGAACAACAGCACTATGGACAGCATGTGAGAAAACAAAATATGCAAGGTGCGTCATCTAGAGACACTTTGACCGGGACGACGAAATGCGATCAAGAATAGGGTATGCATGTGACGCATCCGGAACGGCAGTTCCAGCGAGAAACAGTAGGAGGGGGGCATGAGCAAGCGTGTCGACACACTGACAAGAAAATCATGTGTACATGTCACAGAGAATTGGAGAGAGATGACCGCGACTTGCGCGATGAGCATAGCCAGTAGTGCTCGATGGACGGAGTAGTCCACGCTCTAACGGTAAGGAATCGTCTGGCGCGTAAAGGAGAGGGGGGGGGCAACGCGTTAGAAGTTGGACCACGAGATGATCTCGTCGCGGGAAGAAAATCCTGGGCCGGCGTTCAGCTGGACGGTGACGCCGAGGGAGGAGGTACGCATCGGGCGGGAGGCCTTGAGGCCCTTGATGGGCTTGACGAAGCACCAGGCGGGCACTGCGCCCATCTCGACCTCGTCTGACTTGACAAGCGAACCGCGACCGACGATGCACCAGCCGTCGTCGAACGACTGGATCACGGTCACCTTCTCTCCGAGCGAGAGCACAAACTCGTCTGGCAGCACCGGCGAGAACAGCTGGCGGACCTTGCGACCCTCGACGCCGAGGATCGTCGACGCGGTGCTGTACATGGACGACGCGGTCGATACAGGGCGGTTGTTCCCAAAGCTGAAAAAGGAGCTTCGCCGCGGCGCTGCATCGGCCGCGCTCAGGTAGGAGACAGTGGAGATGGGTCGCGTGGGAGTAACGGGAGAGCCGGGGGCGAGCGTACTGCTAGCCGCATTGGAGAACGGACGGGTCATTGTTCCCATCGTTGTGTAATAATTCAAAATCTCGTCGTGTGTTGCGTCAGGCCTTACGATATTTTGGCGTGGCATGACAATAGAGGCCGTCAACTGCTCCCTGGAGAATGGGCCAGGACCAGTGACGGCGATTCTGTAGCGGTAGAGCGTAGACGGTTATCATCGATGGAAGAAATAAACAAAATCAAGAAACTCGCCTAGGAGGTGCAGCCTTTTCGTCGTCCTCCGAGATTAGTCCTTTGACGGTCAGGAACGCGCCTTGCCTTCCATCGGCTCGCTGCTCGCGAGACCGCTTCCCGCAAGCACGAATTCCTAGCCACAAGCAAACGACCAAAATGAGGGCGCCGGCAAAAGCGATTCCTCCGATGACTATTGGGGTAAGGGGGCTCGACTGGAAGCCACCATCAGCAGATGTATCACGGGAATGTATCTGGGGGTATGGTGCCATGAGGTGTGGGGTATGTTTTTCTTTTTTTTTGAGTCTTGTTCTTACAGGACAAAAATCGGCGTCGAAAGGAGCGGGGGGTCTAAGGAATGGGAGGGATAAGGGAGTGCACCGAGGAGGTTAAGGAGAGGAATACGAGTGTATCTCGGGCACGTCACAGCCCACAACGATATGGGGGTAAGGGAGGAAGGAATGGTGGGGTGATGTTGGGGCTGTTGACAACGGAGGTCATTCGACCAGCACTACCAAATATTAATAAGGTACGGTGATAAATGAAAATCGGATTGCATTGCTGTCAATGCTTCTTGTTCTTCTGTGGCACAGGGACTGAATCCCAGATGCCAGAAATGGACCGAGAACGCAACCCCCCGACTCGGAGTCAGCGTTCTAGGGACTTGGAAATTGAAACCTATTGTTCAACTGTCTCCCCGAGTTGGGTTGCACCTGCACTCGTCTCGACGTCTGCGTAGCACAAGACTCGAATACGTACGTATTCCCCTTGGTTCGCGGCGGTCATTATCGCAACCCTTCCGCGGCCCTCCGATAATTGCTACTTCCATTGTTCCTGACGTCGACCTGGCGACGACGCAACGCGCCACCGTGCCGGCTTCTTGCTTCACCGTCACGGTCCGCTCTCCGTCGTCGCGATCTACGATTACGACGAAGCATCTCAGGTCGAGGGGGCCTTGTACCTAAAGGACTTGAACCACCATGCAGGTACCCGTGCCGTATGTGAGGTTGAACCCATGGAGACACCACCGACGACCCTTGAGGATGACTATTGTAACATCCAACATCCAATACTCCAAGCTTGGGGATGTCGATGTTACGTTCTTCAGCCAACCCACCATGGACACTTCGCAACTTGGCAGATTCATCGACCGGATAGAAACGCAGAGGTCAAATAGTCGAGCGAAGACTCGAATCTTCGAGCATGTCATTTCCATTTGCCTTAGTACCCCCACCTGGTGGGTTGCATTGCAAATTTCGTGTGGACCGGCAGTTATCCTCCATGGCCCTTGTACGGTGTGAGATCTCGTAGAGGTTTCGGCCGGGTTTGGTGTTGCTTTTCTCTTGCAGCAGCGATACCGTGCGGCGGTGCAGCATAATGCATGATGAGTAATATGGGGGATCAGCGCTATCGGCCACTGGCAAGCGGCGGGGCTCCAAGGGGCCGTGCGGGCTTTCCCGCGGCACCCAACTTCGCTGGCGTGCCCGTCTCGGTTGCGAATGCGTTGCTATCGCGCCCCAGTGTGTCATGCAGGGCCCGGGGATGCAAACAGTGGGCTGCACGGAACCCTCCCGAGTGTGGAGCACAGGGGAAGCTCTTCTCTGTTCAGACATGGAACACAAATATGAAGGCGTACCACCATACGCTATATACTAGGGGAGAGCTGCCAGTGAGCGAAGGTCCAATGACAAGTCGACCAAAAGAAAAACGCGGTGCGGTTGTGACGCGGGAAAACCGCGAACCGTACGACATTGCACGGATTGGGCTCCTGGCATTCGTAGACCCACCACATGCATGTCACAAGGAGTATGCAATATGATGTACGACGGTTCATCGGAAACCGTTTATGAAAGTAGATTACCGATAAACATATACAGAAATGAGTCACAACATCGTATTTAACCCAACCGCGATCTGTGGCCAGACGAGCAGATAGTAAAGTGTAGCCCGCCGACGCTTTGAACATGGACACGGCCTCATTGTGGCGTATATGCGACTCGCCGAGACGACATTTTCGGCTGTTTTTACTTGCGCATTCAAGCTAATCAGGATGGATTTCCTACCTGGAGACGTTGGACGGAAAAGGACTATGTTCGGGTCCAAGTTCTCTTGGTTCGTACTGTTTGGAAGTCCGAGTCCGTTGAGGGAATTCTACCGCGGCGGTCTCGAGTCACTTGACTAGAGGCGGAACAACTTTTCGGTCAACTTACTAAGCAGCGTAATTAGTTAGGTGGGGACGGGGATAGGGACGGGAAGCCTGTCCAGCAATCTCTGAAAATCAGGCGTCCCGAGGCCCGTCACCTATGGAGCCGGTGTCAACGTCGGAAATGAGGAAACATGAACCTGGAGAGACGCACAGGATCCCATCCAGGTACTAGCGGAGAATCCATCAGTGTTGCAGCCGGGGTTCGAGCCAGACGTGATGTCATTGAAGCCCTGGCTGGCGGTGCCGTATAGCCAGGGGTTGAGAAAGCCAAGAACCTGGCCTGTTCTTTGAAAGCTGATAGTCATTCAACAGAGAGATTAGGCCTGCCACGACCTGTAAGTTGGCCGCTAGCTGAGTACTCGAGGAAAGACAATGCAGAGAGATGGACAGGGGAAAGACGTACTGGAGTCGAACAGCTCGTGCCCTCCATGATTTCAACATCGTCGTTGAGGATGATCACGAAATCTAACGCCTGCGCAGCAACGTCGGGGAAGGCGCGGCTTCGACGCGCTGCACAAATTGCAAGTGAAAAATAAGTCAGATTCGGTCACGTAGGTGAGCGCACTTGTAAAGGCCGGAGTACTGGTTTCCGAGTTGCCTGGAAGAAACCGAGCACGGCGTCGGCCTGATAAACCGGGCGTGCAAAAACATTCGAGAAGCCTCCGGAGGAGAGAGGCGCCGCAACCTCGGGGTATCCCATCGTTCCACCAACGCTGGTGACCCAAGGACCTGCAAATGTGTGGGAGTGGTGAGCGACTGGTATCCGAGCCTGTGTACGTACATGTCGCAGGGAAGACGGGCTGAAATTGGACAACGCCGGAGCCGTCGTTTTTCTTGCAGTCCCCGTCGCCAACACCTTCGTCACCACTCGCAAAGAGTATGCTGACGCCGCGCGCGCCGAGTTGCTTGAAAAGTTCGCACAGGCTCGCCGCATAGTCAGGCGGGAAGGTCTGCTCTATACCACCGTAAGACGTGGTGATCGTCTGCGGAACGTCTTCCGAGCTCATCATTACATCGAGCCATTTGAGGTATGGCTCGTTGTTATTCGCCGGTGTGAAGCTGTCAGGGGGGAAATTTCCCGGTACACCGCCAATGCTGTAGAAGACATGAGGGGTGGGCCACGCTATTCCCTGCGTGTATTGCATGTTGAGGTTTGCCTCTTCGCCGGGCTTGTTCGGGTCGTATCCACTGTCATTGATATCAAAGACCAGGAAAGTCGCGTCGTTCGCGTCGGAGCGGTATAGTCTCATGAACTCCTCTAGGTCTTCATCACCTACGTACTCCCCGAGGAAGCCCGTAACCCCGATCATATTCTGTTCCGTTGCTACGGGCTGGTAGGTCGCCGAGTTGTACAACGAGCGAAGGAATGCCGGAGTGACGGCATCATCACGGGCCAACAGCGCCGCCGCTGCCTTACCACGGTATCCATGTGGTCTTTTCCGCGGCGTGGGCGGCGAGCCGAAATACGTCGTCGGCGCGACCGTCTGCACATGCACGTGCAACGCAGCGGGAAGAGCGTAGCCGACCGTGCGGAGGATAGTCTCATTCGTCCCGGCGTATCGGTAGAGCTGGTACGACGCGCCGAGAAGGCCGTTAGCTTTCGACACGGGCATCCCGGTCACCGTCAGCCAGTTGCCGCCGTGTGACGTTGAGATATTGGAGGGGGGCACCCCGTGGTGCCCAAACCAGGCCTCGACGAGCTTGAGCGTATATGGGTGTGGCGCGACAAGCTTGGCGACCTGCTCCTTGGAGAGATACGCACCATATCTACAACGTAGTAGCGTCACGTGTGTTGGCGGAGGAATGAAAAAGAGAACGTACTTTGGATGTTTCGGATTGCTGACCTCATAGATAGCGTCTGTGATGGCGTGCTCGCGGTGGGGCTTTAGCGCAATGCGGAGGTCGATCGTGGTGCCAACGGGTGGTTGGCCGATGCTCTCCCATTTGCCAGGTATAGCGTTCCATCTGTGCTTTGTGTGCATATCGTTCCAATTTGGTGCGAAGGGCGTAGCGGCGCTATCGACGGGCATCATGGTGACGGCGAGGGCACAGAGCACAGAGAACCGGAGGTAATGCATAGTTACAAAGAGGCCACCAAGACGGTGCTATAAGACGGTTCAGCGAGTTGGCGCGGCACCTGCGACGTGGTGTAGTCACGCCGCACTGTAGTGTGGTGGTGTGTGCGTGGTCAGGCGGTGTTACAATGGGAGTGGGAGGCTTGAGCCGAGCTAGTCAAGAGCGGCAATTCCGGGCTGATCTGGCTCATCGATGTTTCGAATTCTACCGATTAGTCTGCCGCGGGTTGCCAGTGTACATACGCCTGAAGGTCTGCTGGGGAATCAGATGATACCGCTCTGATACGATGCCCGAGGCGCACGGGGAGTCTACACATGTCTCTGCAAGACAAGTGAATAGGACAAGTGAACGAAGCCAAGTGCCTGGCAAGCGCCGCGGTCCCCGGGGATCGGTATGGAGGCCAACGTTAACGCGTTGGCGGTTAGATACAATATCTCCGACTACCTAAACAAAAAAAAAAGAGATAAGCTATCTAATAAGATCTGTAAGATATATCTTCCCCCAAATATACAATAACACACACTATGTTACTCTAATTCACCACTACCATCCTCGGTAAGCCCATGGATCAAATCATATAGTCCAAGTTCACGTTCAACCTGGCCAGAACTACGGTTAAGAAAAAGCTGCGAAGCTGAGAATTGAGGTGAGTCACTGCACCTGCTTCTTCATGAGAATATCGTCTTGGGTTGCGGGAGACCTAAATAGCTCGTCTATCGCTTCCAGTGGGATGTTTGCTGTCTCGGGAACGACATATGTTGCCCAGAGATAAGCCAAGAAACAAGCACTCCCGAAAACCCCGAATGTTAGCCTGGTGGGACCCGCCATGTCATAATAAGCGACAGCGTCATTGTGGAATAGGCTTACGCAGGGGAGCTCTCCAAGAGTGGAGGCGTCACGAGACCAATAAAGACTAACAATCCAATCAGAAGGCCTGGGCAAGAATCAAATCATGTGTTGCGGACATACAGTTATTCAGCCAGTTTGATGCCGCCGACAGTGCGGCGCCTTTGCCCCTCATAGACAGTGGGAACACTTCGTTCGGAAGGACCCAACCAATAGGTCCAATACTGGTGCCATAAGCAACTGTGAAAGCGTATACACAACTGGGCAGGCTCTGAATACGGCGGTGGCGGCGTATGCAGTATGTAGAATAGTTGCGTACCTAACGGCAACCCAAGCCGCAGCCGCATGATCGCCCCATTGGCCGCCGAATTCAAAGACCTCCACCAATTCAGACGTTCGTCTATTGACAGTAGACGCGGCCGACTCACCAGCAGGGCAATAAGCAGGTGCGATACGGCCATTGCGACGCTGCCTATTCGGAGGAGATGCCTCCTTCCTATCCGCGAGGGAATTCGTAGCTGAGGCAGATGAAGGAGTTGAGTTGCGCGGACCACCCACCCCATGTGTCAATGTACAGAATGGCCGGAAGTACGGCCAAAAATTGAACAATGTTCACGCCTCCAGCCATTATTAGGTTGACGGTACCTCCGTCGAAACCGAGACTACGCATCAGCAGTGGGCCGTAGTATAGCAGGGCATTAATACCGCTCCACTCTGTAACAGAACGCGAATGTTACACTTCTCCATAAGCAATCGGCTCGGGGCACTCACGTTGGAAGAACATGACCATTATCCCTATGAGGGTCCGGTCGATGTATCGACGGTCAAAGAGCCTGGCCCAGGCCAGGGCCTCGTTGCGCATGAATCGACCGTCATTGATTGGAGTGGACCTTTGAAGCATGACGGCCTCCGCTTCCATTTCCATAAGCTCGATCTTTGGGATGTCAGATAGGGTCTAAATATGCTGAACACGCACGGACCTGAACCAGCGGGTCCGTCCTTGCCTCAGCAAGGGATCGAAGACGCAATTTAGCAAGGGATGCGAGAGCCGCTTCTCTTTTTCCGTGAAGAACGAGGAGACGCGGAGAATCAGGTAGCGCGAAGACCCCCAAACCAAGAAGGATCCCAGGGACGAGCTGCAACCCCAGCGGTATTCGCCAAGACGGACTCCCCGTAACTACAGTAGAGGTCGTGATTCGTGGACCAATCATCTATCCCAGAAGGAGAATAAGACTTACTGTTTCGCGTTAGAAACCCGGTCCAAAAACCAAGTACACACCCTAGGACGATGGAGAACTGCTCCAGCGCCAACAGCGACCCTCGCACCTCCGGCGGACTGATCTCTGCCATGTATAAAGGGGAGAGTGTGCTGTGTGTCGCAGCGCAAGACGGACCCGTTGAGCGTTTCGAACGGCAGAACCGGATAGGCCATACCTGAGCGCCCCAACACCAATGCCACCGATAGCCCTTCCACCCGTGATCTGCGTCAGGGAGCGTGCCCACGTCTGCAATGCAGAACCTGCGCAAAAGACAGCTTTCGGCGGGGCGTGGGTACGGCGAGTTGCGGAACGCAAAAAAAAAAAAAAAGGAACACTCACCACAGGCCGACGCAATGGACGTCCTCCTCGATATCCTGTCCGCGAAACACGCCTGTCCCCAGCACGCCGAAGAGACAGCCCAGCTCGAGCACCGCCGCTGCCAACAACGTTACGTCGCTTGCGACGAGCGAGAGAGGTCATGTCTACGCACTCATAAGCCCGAGCTCCCAGGGCCCCACGGGCCACCGTGTTCTGAAGTCCTTCATGACGAGCACGTTCGCAATGACGCCCTGGTCATAGCCGAACGTGAGGCCGCCGATGGACGCGAACATGGCGCAGCGTAGCGTGTACGTGTTGGCGCAGAGCCCCGCAAGACCCGTGGGTCCGTACGCGTACGAATAGTGTTCTCCGTCTGGGTGCACAGAAAGCGTGCCACCATGAAGCCTCGCGGAAGAAGGGGGTATGGGGAGCAGCGGGGCAGATGCATCTGCTTCTGCAGACGTTGTCACAGTATAGTCGTCGGGAAGCATGATCCCGCAAGAGCACCTGTGCCCATTTGTAGAAAGTCATGCGCTGTATTTGCATGGACGCGATATCGTGTAGAGTAAATAAGTAGTGCGAAGAGCGTGCATAAATATGTAAAGAGGTGATAACTAGGCTCACAGCACGCAGAACGAATGAAATGTTTCGTTCTGCAAAAATACAAAGTAAAGGTATTGGCGCGAATTCGCAAGAAGGGATTGAGTGGAAATGATAAAATGACTGAATGGTTGGTTACTCGACCTACTCGTACACAAAACGATAAAAAAGAGCGCATTCGCCAATCTCTGGAGAAAGACACTGGCGTGTAACGAAAACAACTCCCCTGGGAGTAAAAAAAAAGTAGAGCAAAATACAAGAATCAAAATGCTTTCGGCATTGGTGGGGCAGCACTGCCTTCTACAGTGTATATCGAAGTAGCGGTCGTTTGCATCGAGGCTCGATTAGACTGGTCCTCTGGAAGGACGGGTTTGGTGTCCAAAGCAGCAATGAGAGATAGTAGAGCATCGCCACCCGCCCCCGCACGCACTGTACCGCGGCTGGCAACGGAGTTGGAGCGGGAGCGCTTAACGGTCGAGACTGACGATTTCCGTGACCGTGAACGCGAAGATTGGTCGGAGAAGGGGTTATGTTGGGACGCATTGAAAAAGGGGTTGCTACTGCTCGCTCGCGTATCTGCCTCGTTTCCATCAAGACTTGCTCGCGAGTTGTCGTCATCTCTAAAGGGATTCTGCGTGATCTCGGAATAAACGCTCGGCCGCTCGGATGCGGGTTCGTTCATGATGAGTACCTCGGCAGATTCCCAGCGGTGTTGTGCGGAATCTGTGGTTCTTGGCGTTTGACGAGCCATGACAGCCGACGGTGACATGGAGTCTGACGTGCGAAGAGAGAGGAACGAATCCGCAACGGTTTCACCGCCCCATGAGACAACCGGGGAGCCTTCTACACCTGTGGCAAACGGTCGAGAAGGCGGTACAGTTGAAAGGTCCTCCGCTAGGTTGGGATACTGGACGAAATTTGGCATTGCCGCGGGATCGAAGGTGTTGTTGGCCTTCTCATCTGATACCGAACGTAGGCTAGGGTCCTTCTCAAATAATTCGAACTTGCCAATTTCAGGTGTCTTTGGCGGTGCTGTGGAATTGACCTCCCCCGCAAGTGACTTGTCACCCCCCTCCAGTCGTTCCCATTTATTATCCCCGTTGGAGCCCCGATTACCACCCACGGCGCGGGATGTGGGTGGGAAACCACGAGTGAGTGGCCGCCTAGCCCGCGTGTAAGCGCGCTTCTTGAAGAGCGTATATACGGCAAACATTGCGGCGACAGCAACTACGAATACTCCAGCAGATATACCGAGTACGGCCCCTGTGGAGATTGAAGAATGGGTCGGGGACAAGGCGGCCGAGGGGGTGGATGTGGAGCCAGTCTGAGTAGGCGAGGACAATTCGGTGACCGTGAGCAGAGGCTCATTGGGGCTGAGAGCGTTGGAGACCGAAGGAACAGGTAAACCGGACGGGTCAAGCAATAAGCTACTACCAGGACCAATTGATGTAGCCGTGGTTCCGCCTACAACACCATTGACGGAAGGGGCCACCGGCACCCCATTTGATTGACGTTTGTTGGGTGGATTGTGTGCGTATTGCATAGGAAACGGTTAAAAGAAGGGGAAGGTGATATTCCGTACAAGGAGCGATATTTTTAAGGAAGGTCGAAGAATTGCTTTTGATGTGATAAGAGTGCGAACAAAAAAAAGGTCCGCTAGCAAAGACGATATTAGTGGCACTCTCGGGTGGTGCCAATCTTAGGTGCAAAAAATTCAACACCGAGCAAAATAGCAACGAGAAAGAGGACCAACCGTCGAAGGAAGACGACGGGCAAGCAGAGGGCTGCCGTTTTGTGTGAAGGGGCGCGTTGTCGACGACGTTGACTGACCGAGCTTGGACGGACAGACCCTCGACTACTTTTTCAAACACAGCCTCGGTCTTTCCCGAACAACAACAATAGATCAAAGATCACCGATCATCTCGTCATCCGACCATCGAAGATTTCGAAGATCCAACCATCACCGATACACGCGTAGCTGCAACTATCAAATCAATAACAGCGCCTCGAATGCCCTCCAGTTTCTCTCGCACAGAAGTCTACCAGCTCGGCGTCTCTACTAGGGGCCAATTTTTGACATGTCCATTGAAGGCGCGGCAACGGCACGCCACGTGGTACCCAATTATCTCTTTAATTATCAGGTAACCATGCAGCTCCGAATTGCGTTCTCAGTCGGTTGCCACCCTACCTCGGGTTCCATTCTGGGGTGCGCCTGGACAGAACAACATCATCTGATAGAAATGATTCCCGGAGGATGATGCAACTGTATTTTGAACACGTTTTGCTTCTGGGCGGTGCCACTCTGACACTGGCAAGGTTACTTTGCGTTGTGGAATTAAACCCTCGTTCATGTGTACTTCGTCGGATCACCTGGATTCACTCGCATCTTGTGCCAGATTTGTGGTCACATCTAAGCGAGTCTCGGAGCTGGTGATGACTGTTCTGGCGCAACACGACGCCAAGAGTCCTCTCCCATTTGATGATTTGCTCGAGCAGCCGTGATGGGTACGAATGGGTACTGCCAGTGTACCGCAGAACACTGAAAATGGAATGGGGCTTTACCACACCGTCCCTCCGAAAGTAGATATAGTCATCCGGATTGGATATATATTGCATTGCCGTAAACCTCGGCCCAGTGTGACGGTTTCTTTGCGGAAATGTGTTTGCTGTGGCTGTCAAGGGAGCTGGGATTGCACCCGGACCTGGCCTCTACCGTACAGTTCCGGGGTTACGGCCGTTACGGGTCCGATGGGAATTTTGTTTATTGGGCGCTAATCCTGTCCTGCAGCCTTCAGCACATAAGACATAAGCTACCACCACACTATCGCCACCAGGCCGATGAGGACCCCAATTAGTATGCGACCATGCGCACGGCCAAATCGCACGCCTCGTCGCTGTGCTCTGATGGGCACGACCCCACTCACGTCCCCGCACCCGACCTGTCTTCCACTACCCCACCGTCGCGCCATCCTGGTGGGTGACGTTTCTCAAAGTTCAAGTTGCCAGGGAATGACGCGGCCCTTAGTGGCTGTCATATGTCATGAATCAATCGCGCTTTGTCAATGAGCTGCTTGATGTTCGGTAATATTCGGTCGTTGTTCGGTCGCGTGCTGGGCTCAGATCAAATTGCTCGTGATCCCGGATGTGATCCTCTCCACCGTATCTGCCCACGTATGCACTGGCCCGGCACGGTGCTTGGTTTCCGGGAGACATTGCCCCTGTTCTTATGTTGTGGTATGAAAGAGAAATACAACAGAATTTTCAGGGTTAGGTGTTTTCATTTCGCAAATGGGGCACAACCCCCACTCGCTTCATCCTTCCTTGAGTATCTGTGTATACAGTACACACATCGTTTGCGGAGAAAAATTATTTACCGTAAGCGCATGGGTCCATGGAAACGAATCGCCATTGCGTCTCGTATACATTTTCGTGAGTCGTCCCGTGAAACTGCAGTATCGACAAATTGGAGGCGATTCTCCATCTCATGCGCCTCACGTTAACTTACAGTACTGGTGTTACAAAATCCTCCTTTCTGAGTTCCTCACTCCTTCATCTCACTTCTGTGCGATGATCGCTTCTACATCCGGTCGGACGCTGTCGAAGAAGTCTTTCGTGGTCTTTGTTGGCTTCCATCCCAGTGCTCTTCCCCTCTCTGCCTTGCAGCGGGAATTACTGCCGAGCCAGGCTCCCTGAGAAATGCGTCGTTGTATTAGCTTCGCCAGTCATTCAGATGATAAGAACGAAATTACCCCGAAGTACTTCTGTACCTCTTCAGCTGTAAATGACGTCGGTTCTGGACTCTTCCCCTTTCCCAGGTCGTATAAAACTTGTGAGTATGCCTTTGCTAGGTCGTACAACCTATATTCGTCGCTAGCACCAAAGTAGTATCCATCGCGACCGTGTGGCGTGTTTGGGTCTGACAGGGCAGCATCCAGGATAATTTGATATAATTCTGCCTCTGCACTGGAATTGAGCAAGCTGGCACTATAGACAAACAATAACTCACGTTCGTGGACCTCCACGTTCGGCCAAATATTCTTTCCCTCTCCGATCACTCCTCCTTGTCCCCTGTCCAGGCTAGCCCTGATTGCGACAGGAAGCTGAATAGAGTGCGCGTGAGAAATACCGAGATCGAAGAGCTTTCCAATTGCGATTCCATAAATGGTTGAAGGTAAAACTATATACGTGCGTACATAGCCTGTGTCGCACATTTCGCGGAATTCAGTCCCTATCTCTAGATATCGGTCGGAAGTGGGACTGACCTTCCTTATCCGCAGCGACGACTTCCCGGTCAACTAATCGGTGGGCAGCCGTATCGGAGATCGACTCGATTTGTTCAGGATTGGTGTCGGCATAAATTACGTCCGTCTCGCACAGGCCCGCAGCGTTATCCATTAACAGACCTGAGAGTTGTAACCCCACTTTTAGTATCGTTCCCTGTAACAAATGATAGAAGGCATCACCTGTTCCTGACTGTCAAGACGGGAATCAGCGTCCAAGAGAAAAGGGACATGGATAGTCGACACACCGTATGGATGTAGATAGGAATCTTGCCGGTCTTTTCGTAGCGCGCTTTCAGCCCATGAAGAATGGCCTTGGCAGCCTTTTGGTCGTCCGCGTCTGCCTATACACAGGGTTCAGCACGGAACGGGAGACCAGAGATGACGGAAGCATTATTACGGTGTGTATTATGACATCAGATGCGGCAGCGAGCTCAGTGAGTTTGTCGAGATCAGATAAGGATGCAACAGCAGTGTTGACGCCAACGGTATTCAACAATGTAGCCTTGTCGGCATTGCGAACGAGTGCAGTAATTTCAAACGTATCACTCTTGGGATGATCAAGCAGACGCTGGAGGACTGAGCCTCCGATATAACCTGAAGGGTATTCCATTTAGCATAGATTCCAAATAGAATACCAGTAGAATACCTGTGGCGCCGGTGATAAAGATGTGAGTTTTGGATGTCATTATTGGTGCTTGAGATAATCCGCATACTGTTGCACGAAGCATCCCCTTTATATATGTGCGATTTCATGGTTCTGGCGCAATCTGAAAGATGCTGACTGTTATGAGACCGCCGCAAGGCGATATCACTGTCAGCATTAGATTAGTCAGCGAATCAGCGTAGTCAGCGTTGCAGAGGCTCCGAGTCGGATTTGTGAACACTTGTCATCACGGTCTTGCCCGTCGTGCCTCGAGTCGTGCCCAGGTTTTCATTTCGGTTTTACGCAAATACCCTCTCGTACACGTCACAGTCCCCAGGTGCTGGTGACTCACCTCCCTTCCCATGTGAGGGAATATTAGTGTACCTCTCACCAAGCCTCTCACGCTTGTTTGACCTCAGCTGGTCCGCGTCTTGATCCGCGTAGTTGAAAGATATCGCTGCCTTAGCTTAAATGGTGAGATCCGGTGAGAGGCGGAGCATTGGTTGCCAGATCATCCTGCTCTGGTGTTCGTGCGCACTTCAGTTCGTACATCTGCTTCGACTCCGGCCCGAACAGGCAGATCATGGAGCCCGTTGACGTGGCTCAAGATGTTGGCCCGTGGCCCGTGATCACAATATAACCCACAGGAAACCAGTGAGGACTACGTTAGTTTCCAGATTGCAAGAGCTCAGTAAGTTAGCCAGAGGAATGTGTTTACCTCAAGGTACTTCTGTTCGTCTTTCGGCGGTAGGTGATATCGTGGCGTCAGTGCTGAGCTCTTTGCACCAGGGCCTGGGGCAACCCGGGAAATCTGAAATTTTGACGTCGTCACTCACGGGTACTTACGGTCCAAGAAAACCTTTTTACGTTCCGATTCCCTATATGCGCAGTGCATGGGTTGGAGCGGTGCCGAGGATCATGATGCCGACACCTTTCACAAGGAGAAACTGCGTCAACTGGCCTTTGTAACACCGTTGTTCGCACTTGCTGCATTTTCATTTCGGATTTAACAACCGGCTCCTATGGATCTCACGTTCTGGTGGATGTAGGTAAGAGAACTTGAGGATAACGTTCATTGGCTGGCTATGAGATGCGCAAGAACATGCCCAAAGAGTGGTGGCAGTGGAACGCAAAACACACCAGCGCTCGAGGTCCTGGGTAGTGTTGGAGAGAGGGTGTATCACGGTGGTTGCCGGGTCACTATGGCTTCATGCTATAGGAAAGCACTGGGATCCGCACCTGGCAGCAGTTCAAACAGGCAAGGCGGGTACAGTAGCGTGCACTACATCAATGATTCTATCTAGTTCTGGCTTCATGGTAGAACCAGGAAAGAGACCCAATGACGACGGGGGTGGATCGACGAATTCAACTTTTCACGCCTTGTTTCACGGCCACCGCGGCACACTATAATTTACTTGCGGTCACAAGGGCAACCATCACACTGCGTCGGAGTGGTCGAAGAGAACACTGCACGTACAAGCACGATAGCACACAGTCGTGGTACAGCATAAAGAGCTACACCTGGTCATTCAATAGAATGATCGGGACCAAATTTTGCCGGTTAGGAAGGGTGAGCGGCGCTCACTCATTCAAAGAAAACTAACCATTGTATTGCACTACTCCAGGCTTATATAGGATTGGGTTACTAAAGGCTCGGACTGACAGTGCTGGTGTTACAATGCCAGCCTTCTTGGGTCCCCACTCCTTCACTTCTGTGCGACGATTACCTCTACCTCCGGTCGGACACTTTCGATGAAGTCTTTCGTGGTCTTCGTTGGTTTCCAACCCAGTTCTCTGCCCCTCTCCGCCTTGCAGCGTGCATTACTGCCCAGCCAGACTCCCTACATGCGTCGTGGCATTAATTTCACTAGTTATTTATATAGTAAGAATGGGCTTACCCCGAAGTACTTCTGTGCCTCCTCAGCAGTAAATGGAGTTGGTTCTGGACTCTTTCCCTTGCCCAGGTCGTACAAAGCTCGGGAGTATGCTTTTGCTAGGTCGTACAACCTATATTCATCGCTAGCACCAAAGTAGTATCCATCACGACCGTGTGGCGTGTTTGGGTCGAACAGAGCAGCGTCCAGAATAATTTGATATAATTCTGCCTCTGCACTGGAGTTAAGAAAACTGGAATACAAACAAACAATAACTCACGTTCGTGAACCTCCACGTTTGGCCAAATATTCTTTCCCTCTCCGATCACTCCTCCTTGTCCCCTGTCCAGGCTAGCCTTGATTGCAGCAGGGATCTGTTGGGAGTAGGCGTGGGAATATACCGAGATCGAAGAGCTTTCCAGTTGCGATTCCATAAATGGTTGAAGGTAAAACTATATACGTACGTACATAGCCTGTGTCGCATTTCGCGGAATTCAGCTCTATCTCTAGGTATCAATCGGAAGTGAGACTGACCTTCCTTATCCGCAGCAACGACTTCCAGGTCAACCAATCGGTGGAAAGCCGTATCAGGGAGGGACTCGATTTGTTCAGGATCGGTGTCGGCATAAATTACATCCGTGTCATGTAGGCCAGCAGCATCATCCATCAACACACCTAAGAATTTCAACCCAACGTCTAGTATCGTTCTCTGCTGACAAATAACAGAAGGCATCACCTGTTCCTGACTGTCGAGATGGGAGTCAGTATCCATGAGAAAACGCCACACATATTCGACACACAGTGTGAATGCAAATAGGAATCTTGCCGGTCTTGTCGTAGCGCGCTTTCAGCCCGTGAAGGATGGCGTTGGCAGCCTTTTGGTCATCCGCGTCCGCCTATACACAGGATTCAGCACGGAACAGGAGACCGGAGACGACGGAAGCATTATTACAGTATGTATTATGACATCTGATGCAGGCAGCGAGCTCAGTGAGTTTGTCGAGATCAGATAAGGATGCAACAGCAGTATTGACGCCAAGTGCATTCAACATTTTGGCCTTGTCAACACTGCGAACGAGTGCAGTAATTTCAAATATATCATGCTTGGGATGATCGAGTAGACGCTGGAGGACCGAGCCGCCAATATAACCTGAAGGGTGTTTAGCATGGATTCCGAATAGAGTACTAGTGACTTAGGGTACCTGTGGCACCGGTGATAAAGATGTGAGTTTTAGATGTCATTGTCGGAGTCCGAGAGAACCTGCATAATACTGTCGCATGAAGCAACCCCTTTATATATGTGTGACAATGTCAGAGGTTCTGGCGCAATGTGGCTGCCAGTGCTGAAAGCTGCGGCTCTTGACTGTTATGAGACGTTCAAGTTTTGGATCAGTCAGGCTCCGAGTCGGATTCGTGACTGACGGTCACAGTCAACCAGTAAATTCCCTGAGTTTCCGAGTTTCCAATGCCTAACTGAATATAACTATGTAATTTCCATAATCCTTTACTTAGCAAATTCTGTATTTTAGTGATGCATCATTAAGTTACAGTGGAATAGTTGTATTGTAAGTACGTTGTTGCAGAGCGACAAGGAAGTTATAAGGGAGTTATAAGATAATTATATCATAGCTGCACACCGCCTTCCTAGGCTTATCTGCCCTCCGGGGGCAGCAGCATATGTTGCGCCGGAATTTGGCATTGCGAACTGAATTGGTGGCTCCTGTGGCTGTGACAGAATACATTACGTTGTTGTAGCCATCACGCACTTTCGACGTTTCGAGGGTTTGGCTTCTGTTGAACACCATTGCGCCGTCAGATCATTCTGAAACCCTCTCTTCTCTTCAGTCATTCGATTTGATTGCTCTGGGCACCAGGAATGGACGATACACATGAGTCTAGTATCAACATCAAATGCGTTCTGCTCCTCTCGTCTCTGGTCGTAGTGCGTACCTCCCTCTGGTTCTTCCATTTGAAAGTCTCTCCGGGAGTCAGAAGCGGGCAAATACTTATGAGGTATGGTGCATGTTTATACGATGACAATTCTTACTTGACTTCCCCATAGTTCGAGTTTCACAATCCCTTGTCACTCTCAATTGCAATTTGTCCAAAGTGCCGGCTCATGAAGATGATTGGATGTTGGGGGCGGTCCCATTTACTAGGGATCTCTTTAAACTCTTTTTTAGCAGTGATATGTCTCTTCAGGGAGGCGAGGCCTTTTTTCAGGACCTCAAGAGACACAGAAGTCATGGATCAGGGCGGGCACAGGAGGTTCAGTATCAGTATTTGCGAGTCCAACTAATTTTTTTTCTATAGTAATTTAATACACTATACCGCGTTGGAATTAGCTTGGTTGAAGTGGTAGTGCGTCACCTGCTGGTTTTACGTCCTCGACAATTTTAATACATCTTACCGTTTCAGTACTGTACGTGTTCCGTTCCGTGCAACCCCCGCATCGACCTTACAGTAGTCAAGACCTCGATAACGTTTAAGCAGACCTTCCTAAATTTGGGCATGATAAATATGATTATCCAAATAAATGGGCTCTACCGAGTGTTTGAGCCTTTTAGAACGGTATCTCCCTTCAGTTCACACAGCCCCTGGCCTTGTCTGAAACACTATATTCTTTTTGGTGGTCTGGTGTTAGTGGTGCTCACTTCTCAGAGACGCCGTTGGGTATTTATACACCACCATGAGGGATCGACAGCCCACCCCTACCCCTTGACACTGGCGCGCCTTGAGTCTAGGGAACCCTTTTGCAAACGTATTCATTCATCATGCCTGCTCTGATTCCCGTCGATAATGTCCTGGGAGTTTTCTTTCTCGGTGTAATATTCTCATCTATGTGGCGACCACCTCTCCCTGTATCTCGGCTGAGAACTGACATAGGGGGTGCAGAATTTACGGAGTGGTATGGCTCCAAGTATACTCATATTTTTCTCGGCACTGTAAGGGCGACGGGCTCTTTTTGAAATATTTTGTAAGTGTCCAAGTTCTTCTGGTCCTCCCTCTTCTTAAGGTTTCGCGTTTAGGTCACATTACTTTTGTAAGGCCATGCCAACACCATCGCCGGCACATGACTCACTTAATAGAGCAGAATATTGGATACGCTGCAATTGGCATTGGCCATTCACGCATTTTATGTCGCCGGGATAACCAATTTTGGTGATTACTTGGCAGATCTTAGACCAACGTGGTGTGTAGAATATTCCACGTCACTCGAGGCTGATTAAACCCAACGACCGTTCTAGGAGTCTCAAGATCCAAACTTTTATTGGAAGTATGTCTGTCTCCCCAACTTCGCACGTGCATCTGTTCAAGTTGAACACATCCACTTCCCAGTCATTCTTACCTGTTCTGTCCAGCAGTACGTCTCGCACCCTTCGATCTAAATGCCATCTTACCATGCGTCACACTTTCGTGCTAGATTTTACGCCTGGAGAATTTACCACCGTATGCATCTCGTAGAGTCAATTGAGGGCAACTGACGTGCCAATGCCTTTGCGTAACAGTGAGCATAGGTCAAATCCACGTACCTGCATTTATTGTGATCTATTCCCTCACGGACGCCCTTCCGTTTGCTGATATGCCCCTATTTTAGGTGATCCTGTCATTGGCTGAGCTAGGTAAGGGCTGCCTTATTTATTGGTGTCCGGGGAAGCTTAGAGCGCCCTTCGATAGGTCTTGGGATTGGTGCGCGATGCATATGTTCTTCATTTAGTCCTCCGACCTTGATTGTCTCCTCTCCTTCAGTGTACCTCGTTCATTGGCAAGTCACATCACAGCTGCTATTCCCGTTGGTAATGTCGCTTATTCTTCACTTCAGCTTTCACTACCCGTATTTCGACCAAGCAAAAGTCCAGATCGTGCGTCCAACGTCTGCATATCTTTTCATGGGGTGTTTGATCGCGAAATTGTAGCCAAACTTGATCGCAGGCCTCTCGATACAAGTGGCTTGCGACTTGACCATCACCGCGAGTATGGTGTACTACTTACTTACGCGACATGACACAGTAGTGAAGCGGTGAGCAAATCTGTCGTACGTTCTGTCCGATTGTCGAAACGACCGACTTGCCCGAGCAGGGCCAATCTTGCGATTACCACAGTACTTGCTCTTTATTGTATAAGCAGTGGGGCGCTCACTCTGTTCGTACCCTTAAGGTTTGACCTGTTGTATTCTGTGGTCTCACCTTCTTTGCAGTGTATTTGCAATAGCCTCCCTCGCTACCGTACGTGAGCGACGTAACACTATCCCCAATATGTCGTTAACCCTTCCCAGTTTGTGCGCTTAACTCATACCCTCATTTACGTTCTCTTTTTCTTTATACTCGTGCGCCTCTACTCGTGCGCCTTTATGGCCGTGTTAGTCCACACGCACATCCCGTGCTTCTCCGTTTCTAACGGCTTTTTTCTCTCGAATACAGACTCAACTCACGTGGCCGCCTCCGCACGTCTCTCAACGCCGAGGTCGAAAAAGGAACGATCATCTCCTTCTTTCACGGCACCTCCACCCTCAGTCACGTCGGGGGCTCAGACGTAACCAGCGCCGGTGCTAGCGCCAGCGCCTCCATTACGGACGCCATCGGCCCCCAGTTCGCCACGCATAGCACCATCAGCGGCATCTCACGAACAAAAGCGAGTACGCTGCGATTTGCCGAGAGTGAGTTGCGGGGTCTCAGTGAGGTCGACGGTGCGAAGGCCGAACATGAGCGGACTTCCTTCGTAATGGGTCCTGCTGTGAACCCCTGACCTCCTTGTGCTAGTCCTTGACGGATACGTAGGTTTGTCGATAGGCTATATCATACCACACATCGTTATTTTGGGCATACATTACTGAGTATTTCCGGTTTGTAACATATCTTTCAGCGTTTCCTTGTCCGCAAAGAGGGATATCCACCGCACTCGGTTTCTATCTGCTACAGTGATATTTCCACTGGTGGTACAGTGACATTCGTTCAGCACATAGATTGAGACGGAGGGCCGTATAGCTGATTCCGATGAAGCAGGTAGCAGCAGGCGCACACATCCACAAGGCGTTGGGGCTCGTTCAGCCTACGTAGTGCTAACGAATGAAGGCGGTTAGAACATGAGGACCGCAGAGCAAGCTCGGGATGCAAGTCGGCAAGAGTCTCAGAGATGAGGGAATATAGTAAACGGAATGAGCGGATGCAACGACAGGCAAACCGTGCCCCGCCGAATTGCAGTGATTCTGGGCCGCCGTGACCAAGTTCAAGTTGGTAACCGTGTAACAGTGAGGCGCTCGATGACCGATGATCCTGCTCCGGTGTTCGTGCGCAATTGGATGAGGTATCTGCTTCAACCCCGACCCGAACAGGCAGATCATAAAGCTGTTGGGACTATGATGATGTGACCCGCAATCGCAATATAACCTTCATAGGAAACCATCGAGGACCACGTTGGTCGTTTCGGGTGCAAGAGCTACATAGCGAGAGGAATGGATTTACCTCTGCTCGTCTTCGGCCTTAGGTGATATCATGGCACCAGTTCTGGGTTCTCTCCCACATCGTATAACGCCTGCGGATACGCTTTTGTCAGGTCGTATCGGTCGTTAGCCTTCATGTGATATCTTTCACACGTGGGGGTGGTCAAAAGCGGCATCGAATTCAATATAATTCCGTCCCTGCACTGGAGTTGAAAATTACCCCCTTTCCCTCTGTTCAACTTCGATCGGGTGCTGTCTTGAAAATATCCGGGATCTATAGGTTTTCCGCTGGCGATCCCATAAATAGGACCATAGCTTGTCTCGCATTTGCGAAATTGGAGGGGGTGTCGTCGTTGTCGAATGCTTCCTCTAAATTCCAGTCTGAAACAGATTGACCCGCAGCGGCAATCACCAAGTTGACGGTTCAATGGAGAGCAGTATCGAGGAGACTCGATTTGTTCGAGATTTGGTGTCGACGTAAGTCCACTCTGGGTCCCCGCGTGCCAGCGGCGCCATCAAAGAGCACGCTCGAACGGCAAATGTCGGAGGGCATCATCACCTGTCCCTGGCGGAAAACAAAGTCAGCGACCGTGAGACAAATAACACTGCGCTGGACACGCCGTGTGAATATAAATAGGGATCTTGCCTTGTCGGAAAACACCTCCAACCCATAAAGAAGGGCTTTATGTCATCCGCATTTGCCTGTTCAGCACGGTATGAGAGACCAGGGGAGACGGGAACCTGATTACGGTGTGGATAACGACGAGCTAAGCGAGATTGGACAAGGGTGTGACGGCAGTGTTGATATTGGTAGCCTTGTCGATATGTGAGCAAGTCCAAACGAAGCCCTTTTTGGGAGGGCGAAGTAGACGCTGGACAGAATCTCAAACATAACCTGGAGAGGGCATAGATTCGCGAAAGCGCCAGTTGCGCCGGTAAGGGAGATCTGATTTTTTGATGTCATCACGGAGTATGAGAAACCTTCGTCCCGATTCCCTATGCGCACTGTGCACGGGTTGGAGCGGCGCCGAGGATCATGCATCGATCATGATCAAGTTGCCGATTCCTTTCACACGGAGACGACTGTCAGCATCAAAAATGGGAGTCTCTGGTCGGGTTTTAAAACACCGTTGTTCGCACCTGCGCATCTGCGTCTCAATTTTACACAAACGCCGGTCCCTATAGATACCCCTCCTCAAGTTCTGGTAGTATGGATAAGAGAGCTTGAGATAATGTGGGTTCATTGGGCTGGCAACTAGGAGATGCGCGAGAACATGTCCCAAACGCGGTGACAGTGGAGCCCAAAACGCCCGGGCCAGCGCTCGAGTTTGAGATAAGGCCGGGTGACGCTGTCGGAGGGTGTATTGCAGTTGTCGCCGGATCATCGGTCTGTGCGAGGGGAAGGCATTCAGCAACTCGAAAAGGCAAGACGGGGACAGTAGCAGTAGGTCCATAGCTGTGCACCGGGTCTTGATCGAACCAGGGAAGAGGTCCGATGACGATGCGGGTGAATCGGCGAATTCACAACTTTCACGGCATGCGGTAATTCGCCAGTGGGTCACAAGGGCACCATCACACTGCGTCAAAGCTGGTATAAAAGAGCCACACCGGCCACTTCTACAGTATGATCGGGAGTATATTTCGCCGGTGGGAAGGGGCGAGCGCTCACTGGCCCTGGTAACTCATTTAAAGGAAACGAGTTTATTATTAGTCATGGTGGTGCACTACTCCTCCATGCTTACTGTGAGTTGTTTAGGTTTGGTGTTACTAAAGGCTCGGACTGACAATGTTAGCTTCAGGTTGAACGTTGAACGTCATACACAAGTATCCGTCCGTCCAGTGTACAGAAAACCGGAGTCTTTCGCTTACGAGAGACAAATCCTCCGCCTCCGTGACATCGCCATCGCGTCTGTAAGTCAATATGTCTAATGTACCAGTTTTAGTTTCTTCCATCTCGACACTCACTGGCATTGAATCCTGTTCTCCCGTATCGTAACAGCCTCACCTCTTTTGATCTCACCTCTTTGGTCTCGCCTCCGTTTGCTGACCAGAAGTTTGTATAAACCTCAAGATCGACTACATTGCGCAGTCAGAAATGTCCGCAGATGACACACAGGGTCGGTCCTTCGGCCCTCAACAACAATGGGCCGGGTTGCGACCTCAACAACCATCGTATGTTTATCCGGGTTCTCAGCCCACAGAAGAAGAGTCAAGTCTTCAAACCGCCGTTTCAGTTTCTCATGACCACTCCCCCGACGTCCCCTCCTTTGGCTATGGCCCTTCTTACAACCAGATATCTCGTTCGTCCTCACTTCTGCCTTCGTCCGGTCAGTACTCTCGTCCGGATACCGCTCAACTCCAGTATCCATCCTATCCCAACCCCTCCTACTCCGACAGCCAACAACCTCGTCACAACTACTTCCCAACTTCTCAGAATTCGTTTGATCCAGCGATCTCTACGATGGCCAACCCACCGTATGGTACTCCAACAGTTTCGGACACGTACACCTCTTCACCTTTTCCTCACCAATTTCCTGAGCTCCGTCCGGCTCATAGTTACAGCGCTGGCTCATCCTTGCCTGCTGTCACATCCCTTGACGCCCTCGCGCCGACAATCTCTACGTTTGATGCCCCTCGTCATCATACACCTACCTCCACTGTGAGCAACAAACGCCAGAGACCAGAGGATCAAGATCAGGAAGGGGACGTCAACTCTCAGGCACGGGGAGATACTGCCTTGTCCTTGGCTGAAAAACTGAAGCGCGCTTGTGCTCGTTGCCGGGGTCTCAAAGTGAGACATTCCCCTAGTCCTCCGTGCCGATTTGGATCTAAACGTCAGTGCATAGGTCCGCTGCCACTTTAGGGATGACAGGGATACATGCGACCGATGTATCAAAGCATCCCAGGAGTGTATTATTCCAGGCCGGAAGCAGAGGCGACCTCCGCCGTAAGTTGCCATCTCAGTCAGTCAAATGCATAGCGGACTTTCTTATCTGTTCTTTCCGCCCTTTCCCCCTTTTAGCAAACGTGAGCTCCTTCTCGCCAAGATTCGGGACCAAGCCACCCGGATTAAGGAACTCATGGCCCAACTCGAGGCGACGCAGATGGCTGATAAAAATGTCATGCAATTGACGGCTAATCTCCCCACTGAATTTGCACGTTCCTCAACCTTAGGATCGCCGGCAAGCGGATCTTTTGTAGATTCTTCTGGCTACGTCGACGTCTCATCTCCGTTCGATTCTGCATCGTCGTTCGGTGCCGCCCATTCAAATATCAGCCAAGAAAACTCAGAGTGGATAGCGAAAGCACGCGAAAACCTCGAAGCTTTTGGTGACTTCATTCGCTTAGGAGGCTCGAGTACAGCTAGGAGCGATCTTGTCGATCAGGACCTAGAGGACTCTAGTTCAAGTGATGACGGACACCTCATTGACGGGGATAGTAGTGGGAGCGAGGATGAACTCGACGTTGACCGACTGTCTCCTGAAATACGAGGCACCGTCCGCGAACGAACACTTTCTGGAAAGGGTTCTCCAAGTGGCCGTGCGAAGATGGTTGGCCTTCCCGCCCAGGCCAGCCCATTCGGTATGATGGCTACACTTAGCGTCAGGAACATCAAGCCAAAAGGGTCAGCAAGCGTTATCAGCGATGTGAGCGACTTGGGGGTAGCAAACGAGGACTTCTTTCGAATGCGTAAGGAACCACGAATGTGAATGGCCCTGCTGCCTCTAACTGGTTCAGCTGCAGCTACGGATCCGCTTGGCCTTCCGGGACACCAGACACCTCCTCTCCTACGGAAGAATATCATTACACCTGCGGAAGCCGAGAAGTTATTCAAGATGTATTCATTTCCTTTGTTACAGTTGGAGCCATTCTGACTTCCTGTTAGCTACTTTGACTGGATGAATCCTTCTACTTCGCTCCTCGATCCTAAACTATATACGGCTCAACAAGTCTACTGGAGGTGTCCGTTCTTATTCACAGTCAGTCAGTCACAGTCACTACGATCCAAGGTAGAGCCGTCTCACAGGTTGCTTTATAGTATGTGCGGTTGCATCACGATACGATAGCGAGCGCCCAGATTTATATCCGACTGCTATGGAGTACGCACGCCAAGAAGCTGGGGCCACCTTCTTAGGCGGCCAGAAGCGGGTCGAAGTTGTCCAAGCATATTATTTGCTGAGCTTGTATCCCGTCCCTATGCGTCGATGGGAGGACGATCGTTCTTGGATCTACCTCGGACAGGCAATCCGTGTGGCGATGGACATGAATCTCCACCATCCGAATACTGCGAAACCTCAAAACGAGCTGCATGCCCGTGAGATGTTGAATCGGACACGTGCTTGGTTGAACTGCTTCAACCTTGATCGCTCTTATGGATCACAGTATGGCAAGATGGCGATCATTAACAACGAAGACTATGTCGCGAATCGCTCTTACGAGTGGTGGAACTCCTCAGAACACAATATGGAACACTTCGATATTCATCTCTGCGCATACACATCCGAATTGCGAGTACTAAACGATTTTTTGTCGATGGTATATAGCAACCCGGAGCATCCGACTGGCTTGAACAAGGTAGGTTTCTCCTGCAATGTCTTGTGTTTTTTGTCGTACTAATGTCTCCCTGTGTTTTTTTCACAGGAAATTGATCTCGGGAAGCTGGCAAGTGACACAGACGACAAGATTGAACAGCTACGCCTTCGATGGTTTGATATGTTGGAGAAGACAAACATAGACGAACCGCAAAACCGCTTCCGCATAGGACTGTTGAAACTGGGTTATAGCTACGCAAGGCTAGTGGCCTTGGCGTTTGGTTTCCAGCACGCTTTTGGCAAGAGCAACACAGACGAGAATCCTTTTTTGATTAGAGTACGTCACCACTTCTTGTCGATCCCGCTGTGCCAACCCTCGGCCTACAGTGCATTCGTGCCGCGGAGGACGTGGTTAATGCTATGGTAGACGATGTCGGGATTCCTTCACAGAGTGAGTACCGATCAGCGGGTGTTGTTTTTCCTCGTCTTAACTTCGGCTTAGGAATCTACGTCCGACATGGGCCCGAGTCGCAGACAGTTTTTGTCGCATTCTCTTGCACATTCTTGATCAAAGTGCGTCTTCTGTCGCACGGCATTCATAAGTTACGTTTGTCTGATAGATGGTTTTAGTTATTGCAACCGAAATACGCGTCATATATCTCGCCGGAACAACGCGCCGAGATTGTTAGAACCGTAGGACGCGCCGTAGAGTTTCTCGGTGCTCCCGATATAGGTGTAGACGATCGCCACGGCCCACGACTCTATTCTCGTTTCATCGGCGGGTTACTGGAGCGCGTGAAAACTCCACCAGCCACTTCGTACCGCCCATCACGGTCCAAGAGAAAGAGTCCAGGATTCTCGGCCACGGGGCACCGTGTAAACCTTACACCGCCAGTAGCGAGACCAGCTACCCCGACCACGAATTACTTCGAACCACTTCCGAAGCGAACCACGACACCTTTCGACCACTTTGCATTTCCAACGGAATCTGATCCGTCGGCTCTTACAACTACCACGGCTCTTGGTTTGACGGCATCAGAGTTCTTCTATGCGCCTTTACCTTTCGATAATGACCTGCTCGAGTCGATGCAGACATTGTCGTCGCTTTCCGAGATGGATGATACAATGTTGCCAGGTATGCACGCATACACCTATTCATTGTTTTCGAATCGTTTTTGACGTGATGGATTCCCATAGGTTTTGGATGGATGAAACAAATGCCACCTGTAGACTATGCGCAGTATCAACAGATGGCCGGAGTGTATTATTCTTGATGGTTTTCTTTGATACGAGCGTGTTTTTGTCAGATATCGTATGTGGATTATCTTATCAGATTATAATCAGATAAGGCTAGCGATTCCTTTGACTTGCGATTCGTTGATTCTCCAGATCACAATGACATTGTCTTCTGCCGAATGCGCCTCTTTTGCTACAATCGCACGTCTTCTCTCCTGTCTCGTCACTGAATCTCTCGTTCGCGCCATATTCCTTCCTCTCCAATGCTCCGATTGTGTTGGCATCGGGGTCGTACTAAACGCGCCTGTATCAAACATGCCCGCGACAGACTGCATATCTTATTCGGAGGGTGATATTCTTGCCATTATGGTACTCAAGCACGTCCCAGTATTCAAGCACAACTCGAGTGATCCTCGTGGGAGAGAAGTCGGACTACTGGACCCGCTAGACATGTCTTCTTTGGTATTGGTGACCGTCACACACAAAGACTCAGACGAAAACGAGGAGGTACTGCTCTGAGAATTCTCTCAAATTGGTTTCACATTAAGTAAATGCAGCTATCTCAGAGCGATCTGGTTTCGAGTGTCCAGGAAGCCCTTTCCACTCCGGGATGGTCCATCTCGCCTACCACCACTATGAAGCAAATGAATGATCCCTTGGTCCTTTGGGAAAAGTTTGCCTTGAGTATCGATCTAGACCCAGCCATGCGCTCCGATATCTCGGGCGAGCTTGCAAGTTCTATGGAGTGGCAAGCCTACTCTTACGATCACCCGCCGAACGCGCCGACGCTCCTGTCTCCCAGCATCGACTGGGAGCAATCGATTGTCGAGGGACATCCCACCCACCCTGTAAGCACGTCCTCAGTGTACGTCCGGAAGTAACTCACCCATGAAACTAGATGCACAAGACACGGCACTTCTTGCCCCCTATGCCATCACTAACTCCAGGGAGCTACGACTTGTATACCCCACGTTTGCGCTTTGCCATCCTCCCTCGAGCGAGTTTACATGTCACAGGGGATTTTGAGGCGCTTATTCAGCCGATTCTCGAAGGAGCAACGAACAACGCAGGAAGGGCCCTCGATATACCAGAGAACCATATCGTCGTACCAGTACACGAGCTTCAGGTGTCGCATATACTCGACAAGTTCGAAGAGGCAACGGTTTGTCCGGAGGAGTTCAGTGTTCCTGCACGTGCCCAGCAGAGTATCCGGTATTTGTTTTCGAGTGCATCGTTTTCGAGCAGTCTGTTTATTCGTCCAAACCAGCTCGGTGATTCTTCCAGATATCTTACACGCGACGCACCTGAAACTCGGGGTTGGGATCAAACTGACGTCCGCGGTTCGCACCATATCACCCGCAAGCGCGTATGTTGGCCCTCGCTTCTCCGCACAAGTCGTTCCTGCTCTGCACTTTGACCCGTCGTTGCTCACGGTTGCGCGGGAGCTGGCAAGCGTCGTGCACGTTGCACCGGACAGCGACGTCGCGAGACATTGCGCTGCGATCGTACGTGAATGCCACGAGAACGGTAGTGAGGCCCGCGGGGAAAGGCTGATCGTCTGCACGAGCCTCGTCGAGCGCGGCCACGCAGGTACGGACGGTGTTACGCCGAGCGTCGTGAGAGTATTTGGGCTGGATACAGAAGAGAAGCGCGTCGAGTGGCTCGACAAGTGAGTGAGGCCCTCCTCCCTCCATTAGGCATTATCCGACCTATCCCCCCACAGTTTTGTGCGCCTGTTCTTCGCCGCATTCCTACCGCCGATGCTGGAAGACGGCGTCGCGTTCGAAGCACACCCGCAGAATACCGTCGCGCGCTTTTCCCTCGCGGCCCCTCACGAACTTCGCGGCTTTGTGATCCGTGACTTTGGTGGACTGCGCGTGCACCCGCCCACCCTTCTCAAGTCCACTGGTGTCGCGCTAGACGTCGTTCCGGGCCACTCGATCGTTGCTGACACGCTCGACGATGTCTACACGCGCATGTACCACACCATGTTCCACAATCACCTCCAACAACTCGTGCGCGTGCTTGGGCTCCACTATGATGGTAAAGGATGGCAAGTAATACGCACGCGCCTTCGGGAGGCTATCCCGCCGGGTCATGCGCTCGAGAGGGCTTGGTTGGGTAAAGAGGCAAAGACACTGGAAGGAAAATGCTTTATGCGCATGCGCATGGTTGGGGCGTATAGACACGTAAGTTCATTTGCCCTGATTCAAGACGCTTTTTTGACGAGCGTGTCCGTTGCAAGCACTTGCATGGACCCTTCCCTAACCTATTACACTACACTGGCGTCGACGATGAGAGCTTTGTCGTCGATTAGAAGGTTATAATTCGGATCGTTCTGGTCGTCTTGTGAGCCCCAGGCGGGTACGCGGAGTTTCCTTCAGAACAACCTTTTCAATGTGAATGGGCTACGAACATAAGGCTGTCGGACGGGCGAGTGGAGTTACTACATTTCTTCTTGGTCGAGCACAAGACCTGTGAACGTATAGCATGGCAAAGCTCGCAGGGCTCTGTGTAGCCTATCATCTGTGTTCCCGATCTCGGTGCATTCACGTGCGGCCTTACCCATGATCACTATGGTGACCTGCGCACCTTTGATGTGTTCCCTAGTGATGTTTTCCGACCACATTTTTACTCAGCGACACTTCAAAAAAAAACACTTCAGTAGCACTCACCACTTGTTCGGCGACATCGCCCGAAGCATCCCCTCATTATACGACATTCCCTTACACCTCCAAACACATTCTGCTTGTTTCCGGTCATCCCCTTCGTTCTCTCGCATTTCCGACTCTCCAGCACGACCCTGCGACGCATTTAGCTGCGCTTCACTTTAGGATCTTCAATCACAAGTCACTGCCTTTCTCCTTGTAACCCATGGCATCACACAAGCGAGGTCTCAGTCGACGGAGTCAACACCTAGTTCTGTAAACTCTTGAAAAAATTTCAAAGTCCTCTGTTTTACTACGCTTACCATAAAACATTTGTCTGAACCACCCGTCTGAATCGATCGCGTGATGCGGTCTTGCAGGTACTCCGTGGAGCGCTTGCTATGTCCGAATCGATTGAATGCCTACACACGATCAACCAAAAGCGTGGACACAAATACTTGACTCGCCTTCCCGTTCGCCTTTCTGCTCCCAGCCCTCTCGAAGTAAGACGGTTAATACCGCCGGGTTGCGTTATACACACCTCAATATTAATACAGGGGAGGATGGCATGCGGGAGTAAACGACACTAAAATTCCGGATGAGAAGGAGGAGCTCGATTGCGTGTAAGAAGATATTTGTCGCATGAACACCCGTGGTATATCTCGCTATTTTGGGAAGCGAAGAGACTCGGACGCGTAGTACATTCAAAAGTTTTCGATTCCAAGTAATCGGACCTCGATGAACGACAGCTCCGTGAATGACGGCCCGGGTTGTCACGAATTGCTAGTTCCCATAATGGCAAGTGCCTTGTCATAGGTACTCGCTTCTGTATCTAAACACTTCTTCCTTGTTGAATATACAGAAGTGCTCGGTCTCCCCTTGTCTCTTTTTTGTCCCAGAAGTCAGGCCCAGTTGCAGACCAAGTCGTGGGCACTCAAAGTACTCAAAGGCCAAAACTTGCCGCTATATTTGCCCTTCCTCTTGGAGTGGAACACCTCTGCCTTCGATCTCACTTGGATCCCTCAGCATCCTTACAATGCGGGCTTCCATGCTAACACAAGTGCCAACATGTGGGCTTCCATGCTAACAAATTGACTCCGTGCTTGTAGGAATTAAAACATGGCTTTACCAGTCTCCTGCATATATAGACGTCACCGGTCTACCTTTACTGTAACTTGTGATTTGTGGATTTTCTACAATGACGTCGTCCTCTGCCGAACGCGCTTCTTTTGCTACAATTGCACGTCTTCTCTCCTGTCTCGTCACTGAATCTCTCGTTCGCGCCATATTCCTTCCTCTCCAATGCTCCGATTGTGTTGGCATCGCGGTCGTACTGAACGCGCCTGTATCAAATATGCCCGCGACAGACTGCATATCTTATTCGGAGGGTGATATTCTTGCCATTATGGTACTCAAGCACGTCCCAGTATTCAAGCACGACTCGAGTGATCCTCGTGGGAAAGAAGTCGGACTACTGGACCCGCTAGACATGTCTCCGTTGGTATTGGTGACCGTCACACACAAAGACTCGGATGAAAACGAGGAGGTACTGCCCTGAAAATTCTCTCAAATAGGTCTCACATTAAGAAACTGCAGCGATCTCGGAACGATCTGGTCTCGAGTGTCCAGGAAGCCCTTTCCACTCCGGGATGGTCCATATCGCCTACCACCACTATGAAGCAAATGAATAACCCCTTGGTCCTTTGGGAAACGTTTGCCTTGAGTATCGATCTAGACCCAACCATGCGTTCCGATATTTCGGGCGAGCTTGCAAGTTCTGTGGAGTGGCAAGCCCACTCTTACGATCACCCGCCGAACCCGCCGACGCTCCTGTCTCCCAGCATCGACTGGGAGCAGTCGATTGTCGAGGGGCATCCCACCTACCCTGTAAGCACGTCCTCAGTGTGCGTCCAGAAGTAATTCACCCACGAGACTAGATGCACAAGATGCGGCGCTTCTTGCCCCCTATGCCATCACTGACTCCAGGGAGCTACGATTTGTATTCCCCACGTTTGCGTTTTGCCATCCTCCCTCGAGCGAGTTTACGTGTCACAGGAGATTTTGAGGCGCTTATTCAGCCGATTCTCGAAGGGGCAATGAAAAATGCAGGAAGGGCCCTCGAGGTACCAGAGAACCATATCGTCGTACCAGTACACGAGCTTCAGGTGTCACATATACTCGACAAGTTCGAAGAGGCGAAGGTCTGTCCGGAGGAGTTTAGTGTTCCTGCACGTGCCCAGCAGAGTATCCGGTATTTGTTTTCGAGTGTATCGTTTTCGAGCAATCTGCTTATTCGTCCAAAGCTCGGTGATTATTCCAGATATCTTACACGCGACGCACCTGAAACTCGGGGTTGGGATCAAACTGACGTCCGCGGTTCGCACCATAAGACCCGCAAGCCCGTATTTTGGCCCTCGCTTCTCCGCACAAGTCGTTCCTGCCCTACACTTTGATCCTTCATTGCTTACTGTTGCGCGTGAGCTGGCAAGCGTCGTGCACGTTGCGCCGGATGGCGAGGTCGCGGGACATTGTGCTGCGATCGTACGCGAATGTCACGAGAACGGTAGTGAGGCCCGCGGGGAAAGGCTGATCGTCTGCACGAGCCTCGTCGAGCGCGGTCACGCAGGTACGGACGGTGTTACGTCGAGCGTCGTGAGAGTATTTGGGCTGGATACAGAAGAGAAGCGCGTCGAGTGGCTCGACAAGTGAGTGAGGCCCTCCTCCCCCCATTGGGCATTATCCGACCTCTCCCCCACACAGTTTTGTGCGCCTGTTCTTCGCCGCATTCCTGCCGCCGATGCTGGAAGACGGCGTCGCGTTCGAAGCACACCCGCAGAATACCGTCGCGCGCTTTTCCCTCGCGGCCCCTCACGAACTTCGCGGTTTTATGATCCGTGACTTTGGTGGACTGCGCGTGCACCCGCCCACCCTTCTCAAGTCCACTGGTGTCGCGCTAGACGTTGTTCCGGGCCACTCGATCGTTGCTGACACGCTCGACGATGTCTACACGCACACGTACCGCACCGTGTTCCACAATCATCTCCAACGACTCGTGCGCGTGCTTGGGCTCCACTGTAATGGCAAAGGATGGCAAGTGATACGCACGCGCCTTCGGGAGGCAATCCCGCCTGGTCATGCACTCGAGAGGGCTTGGTTGGGTAAAGAGGCAAAGACATTGGAAGGAAAATGCTCTATGCGCATGCGCATGGTTGGGATGTATAGATACGTAAGTTCACTTACGCTTGATTTGAGACGCTTCTTTGACGAACGTGTCCGTTGCAAGCACTTGAATGGACCTTTCCCGAACCTATTGCATTACACTGGCGTCGACGAAGAGCGCTTTGTCGTCGAATAGAAGGTTATAATCCAGATCGTTCTGGTTCTGTTACGTTTTTCTTCATAACTCAACTTTCATCACTCTGACGTCTGACTCGACACCATTATGGCTTGGTCGTTCCAGAAACTTCGTATGACTCGATTCTCATAGTACTTAAGGACTCGTCTGTGACTCGTAGAGCTCTACGTTCGACCTATTGTAATAGCTTTCTCGAATACGACTCTTTTGGCTTCACGAACAACCCGACTCGATTCCCCAAGCGATTCCCCCAAGGATTCCCCTCTCATCATCGGAGCATCGCTCCGCCGTCTGCTTGAGCTTTCGAACTCCGAACCGAACTCGAACATACGCCTTATTGCGCGTAACAGGTTCTCTTGTAAGCTCCTGGCGGGTACGCGGGGTTTCCTTCAGAACAATCTTTTCATGGGAATGGACTACGAGAACAAGGTAGGTAATGTTTATCGGGCGGGCGAGTGTGAGTCGCCATGGCACCGTGACGTTTCTTCTTGGTTCAGCACAAGACCTGTGAACATATAGTACGGCAAAGGCTCTCAGAAAGAACTCGGGGGAAGCCAAGAAAGAAGTGATGGGTTAAACTCAAAGAACGAAGAGAGATTCTTGACAAGAAGCAGAAACATATGAAAATTACCATTACGCTGCACCCGCGGCCCAATGGTCACCGTATCGCCCACAGAAGCATATTACGATCCTGGCTGTAGGCACTGTAGGGGATTGGAACTACTTGATGACCGTGCCTACAGCGCACTATCTCAAACGATAGCAAGGATTTAACAAGATCAATTCTGGGTAAGTTAGGCGTCAGTTGTAATGCTTAATGCGGATACCGTGAAGTACTTCCTCGATACCTTCCTCTAAGCTCTTCTTCAAGTCCAGGGTACTTATTTTAACGGCAAGTAATCACGTCAACAACACATGAACTGCAGCGACAAGGGCAACGAAGCCCGGCCTGGCCGAGTTTCAACAACTGAAGTTATGTCTTGTTCAATATGTCCATACCAAACCTAATGTATATGCTGACACATAGCTCACTACACGACGACTAACTTATACGACATGCTTGACAAGTTAACATGTCTCAGTCTTCGAAACATCGATTTGTGACCCTCATCACCGCCGCCTCCGCTCCTATTGCACCACCCGTCGCCATCGAAGGCTTGACAAATACGTCTGTTGGACTCTGTTTGCGATGGCGTGTTTGCGACTGATTTGGAATGGAATGTATAGACACGACGTGGCCGCGTACATATGCCCGAGTAGTTGACCCAAAAGAATCATCACATCCTATTCTCAATTCCCACTATCTCCGGGCGAGGGAGTTCAGAACCTAAAAACGTCTTTGAGCGATTGCTTTTACTAGCGACCATTTTTGGAAAAGGTGTACGCGCCGTTGCCTGTCCTTACATTGATCTTATTGGCGGTGATTCGCTGTCGAGACCGAACCGTCACCACGCGGGCTCGTAGCCACCCAGCTGTCTGTGGATACCTCAAGAGTGGCAACGGGTTCCATTGGATGGCCCATGTCGGATATTAGCGTACCCACGACGTCCGCACGATTAGGATCCCTCGCACTGGCACCGCGCTTGCTGCGAGTGCGATCACGGCTTTTGGTGCCACTTTGACCAATTGTACGCACCATCGCGGGAGGACGGCCTCTTAGTGCTCCTCCGCTAACAGACGCGGAGCTGCCAGCACCAGCGACGAGGAAACGCCCCTCGCCCGATACCTCGCGAGCCGGCGTCGAGAACCGGCCCACCTGAAACCCGCTGCCCGCACTATTGCCCATCGAGACAGGCAGGGAGCTGAGGCCAATGGACCCTGACCGTACATTCCCAGGAGTAGGCGTGCTATTTGACGCGCGATTACGGCCGGAGCCGCCTCGGGGCTTCGAGAGCGAAACATCCCAAGGTTCGAGCCCAAGCGCGTCGAGTGGTGGGAGATTATCTGGCTTCTCCTTGCAGACATTCATGAACTGTAACAAGAAGTCACGATCATACCTACCATGGAAAAGTGTATAGATTAAATGGAATATCAAAAGCGGAAAGTACGCACCGGAACTTGCCATCCTGAGCGTTGACATTGAGCTCAACCTTAGGACTTTTAATACCTTCTGGGTAAGTAATGCGGTTGAGGTCTTCGATATGCCGTGCAGTGGCGAGTGCAGAAGGTATAGCACGGGGGGTCGTGCTCGTGCTCGTACTCTGGGGTATCGAGGACACGCTCGAGCTCGAAGCTGTTCCTGACATTGGCGAATCACGGCTCTCAGGCTTGGGGTCACCCTTCCTGCAACCAGAGACACTAGTTGGGGTGAAAGTAATTGGCGTGGCCTTGTCGATTTCTCCGATTCGTGACAAGCCCGCTTTAGCTTGCATCGCCTCTAGGCGGCGTGCGATTTCGGCCGCTCTCACTCCAATTTGTGTACGGATGTCTTCGCGTACGGTGGCTACGAGCACGACATCCCCATCGTTCATTTGGCCAACTTCGTCCGGGCTAAGAGGCGCTGCTCTTTTGCACAGCGCAGTTAAAGCGGGAACGACCCAATGATCCACTGCGTATGTGCGGGCGAGGATGAGCCGGTCACATGGGGTCGGTGGCTTAATCGACCTCAACGCCAACTCTCGAAGTGAAGTGAAGCCCCAACGCGTGGAAAGATGGAGAACCGATCGCCACTGTTTATAAGAAATGTCGCGCTCTTCAAAACATCTAGTAGATACATACGTCTTGATAAACGGAAGAGGGGAAGGTATTGAGAACTCACTCTGGATACAAGACAGAAAGAAAGGCTTCGAAGTCCTCGCATTCGACATCTGCCAGCGATACGATGGTCGATAAAGCCTCATGGTCGCGAACCTCGAGCTGGGCAAATCGAGTTGAGAAATACGTAGAATCGCGAGAGAATAGATGACGGTGGACACAGTAGAGAAAACCATTGACCTGCGACTTGCTCAGCACATTGGGACATACTAGTACGCCATAACATGACTCACCAAGAAGGTGACATCGCCATCCATGAAGAAGTACTTGCTATGTTGTAGGAAAGAATCATCGCTCTGCTGGAGTGAGCCAGTTGGTGTCTCACTATCACCGGACCCCATCCCTAGAAAGCTCATGGGTCTGGCTCCAGACCCAGTAAGACGAGCTTCAGAGGGGTAATTGGAGATCACCTGAGAGTAAAGACTCACACGCAGGGGTAACGCCCGCACTTGATACAAGAGGAGAGATACTGCCATCGTTCCCTCCCCAAGAGACCATACTATGAGGTACCATAAGAGCAGAGTTGTTATCACTGGCAAGGTTGTTATCTGATCCTAGTCAATAAGGATTTATGCAACACCGTGTTGGCGCTCGTGTTACGTCTTTATTCATGAGGGACCTTCATGTCCCAAAATTATCGTGTCAGTGTGAATGCAATTTTTAAAGATTGCAACAGGTTACCCTCTTTCCGTTCTCTTTCTCTGGAATCTCTGCCCCCGAAAAAATAGTAGGTTTAGTAGGCCCAGACCTGGTGGTCTTGCCAGTGCCACATGGTTCTGTTAGATGTACTAGAATTATGTCACGACCACCTGTAATCCAGTTGAGGCGATGTAATGCACGCGATAGAAGTGCGAAAGCCAATCCCACCTTGCTCCCCCTGACCGGGTGCCAGGCCCGGCCTGTGCGGAGCAGTCCGAGAGTGAGAGACAGGTCTGGGTTCCCGGCCCGGCTGTGTAACGACCCCAACGCGTTACTCTTCAAAGCAGAACAGAAGAGTCAATTGCTAGTAGATATACATGAGAAATTGCTACAAAACCATGATCTCCTTTTTTGGTTCCAGTCACCGCGTGCGCTAATTATAGTGCGTAACCCGCACGCCATTAACGACCTCGTACTCAGTCCCATCTTCCGCCCGCTCTAGCTGAGTGACACCATACGTTGATGCCCTGTTCTTGCGCCACGTTTCCTGTATGGGCGGAACACCGATAATAAACTTGTTAACGCCCTCACGTTGCACGACTGGACTGTCGAGCAGTGGCGCTATACGGACGTCGTCGGCCATGTAATGGAAGTAATACAAACCAAGCCTCCGGTAACCGTCCTGGTCAGATGGTGGCTTGATGACACGGTGTACTGCGGACTTGTAATAACCGCCTGACAGGTACTCCGTCGTGTCGCCGCAATTTACGACCTATGACACGATATCAAGAGAAACAGGAAGAACAGTTCACCGTGACTCACGAGTGCATTTTCGACATGCCTAACATAGCGCCATTGACCATCCCAGTCTTTGATTTGCAAAGGCAGGTCACAGGTTGACTCCAAATCGCCGTAAAGCTCGTGTGGTCTACAGTATTTGTGAGAGTCGGAACAGACAGCGCGACATGCAACAGTTACCAGCATGGCCCTTCATCCAGACGTTGTCCGTTTTATTCCTCCTCTTCCTGGGAACGGGGATTGCTAAGTCGATGACGTCAACTCTCAGGGACAGACAGGCGTTCGTAAATGACATCATACTAGAGCATAAATCGCCCTGGAAAAGTGATGAACAGATGATAGTGAGATATGGTTCGAGTGTACTCACAAAATGAGTGGTTGGTCTCGTCAAAGGGATGTAAGTCAGGTAGCGTATTTTCTGGGAGCTCGAGGCCCAGCGACAGAAGCCTGCGTTATGATAAGAATATATTACCAGGGAGCTTTGAAAATTGACTGACTTTTGCACCTCGTTCAGGACTCCGCGATGAGTGAACTCGACGATCCTCTGAACTTCGGGCAGGAACGGACGAAGTACATTCGGGTGTTCTCGGCGAGAGGCGTCTCGGGGAACTAGTGTGTCTCAGCGAATGTTGACTCAGATTCTGTAGCAGTCTCTCACAGTTATAGTGCTCGATCCTATCTTTGACTCCGTTGGCAATATGCTGATCGGAGGTCAGGACCGTAGTAAGGCGCAATCGGATTGCGCCACGTACCCAATACTGGGGAAGTTTATAGCCTAAGTACTCCCCGGTTTCCTTTATCCGGGCTCGATAGCGGATTTTTTCCTCCTCGCTGACATCGTCAAAAGCAAGAGCCGCAATATCGACCATCCGGTCGACCTACACAAACGCTGTTATCTGACGGCCCATGGCCATAATGAACTATACCCACAATTGCTTTATCGAGGCCATGATTGATCACATAGAAGAACCCTTGTCTGTGAGTGGCATCACGCGCCAGTCGCACCTGCTCGGCGCGACCCTCTGGCGTCTTAGCCTTAGCAAGATCAACAAACGTCAGATCGGCCCAGTCAACTAGCCAGGAATCAGCGCCCATAGAGGTGGTGAGTGGCTGGCTTTGCTTACTGTCTTCCTTCGTGACTGGTGCAGGGACCCAGCGTCTGACGGGGGGAAGGTTCGAAATGTTGGTGGGCATTATCTGCTGTGGGACCACACGTGGTGAGAGAATGTAAGTTCGCTTGAATGACGTCCCTCCCCTCGGTTCTGCTTTATAGGATTCCGCACGGAGGGAAAAAAGACCCGGATCGGATCCAGAGGGGTAAATGGGACCGTGTCAACAAACTACTGTGTGCGGAATGACTGTTCCGAAGAAGTAATATTGCAGCCCAAATAAGATATCAAGGTGGAGATGGTCATTGTGGTCAGGGGGGGCGTATACGTGGATGAGAGGGCATCGCAGACGCATACGGCGCTTCGGGGTTCCGGTTACTTTCCGAGATAGACGCAGGACCAGATTCGGGTTCTATGGCAGCCTCATGTCACCAGCGCGCACGAAATGTAGCCTCGCCACTGATGTGACACATCCATTTAGCCAGAAGGTGGGAGTGTCAATATGACAACCTTCGAGAAAACTAAAAAAAAAAAACTTTTGGGACGCCGAGTGAGAGAAATTTTTTAAGAAAAAGGCGAAAGCCATACGGGTACAGTTGGACCCGAGCGCCGTTCAACTTGGCAAATAGTCAGCGCGACAGCGTCGTCAGATCGCATATAATGTTTCATAGTTCATTGACATGCCGGGTAGATATGGTCAACAAGCCGACTTTGACTTTGACAAGGTCGCCAAAGTCGCGGCCGGCAATGTTGAATAGGCGGACCGGAACCCGCCGTTGTTGACAGATGCCCAGACCTTGGCCTAGACAGATGTTCAAGCTCAACGTTCAACCATCAGGTTACCGTCACGAAGGCATCATATGGAGAATAGTGCAGACCCTGGACCCTCAAGTAGCGTCCCTGCTCATCTCGTAGCCTTTGAGGATGTGGGTACTCACTCGAGTACAAACCAGGCTCTCGATCTACGCCGTGGCTCGGTGTCGTCTCCAGACTTGCAGATCAAGCCGTTGATTCCTGCCCTTGGAATAGCCGATGTCAGCGTTTCTCGAACAAGAACACTCCTTTAAGATCTCCAATGCGTAGTCCAACTGGCGTGCCAACGATCCAAGGAGTTACATTTGACGTTGAAAATCTTGAGCGCCTGCGGCGCTGGGTTTTGGGATTAGCCATAGGCAATTGTTGTTTGCTGGTCCGGCCGTATACTTTGTGCTTATTCATTAATTTCAGTTGATTTTGACCTTGAGCAAGGTCCTTCGCTGACCTGCATATTCCCACTGTTCCCATTATACCCATTTGAGGCCGAGAATATGTTCGTTCTTTTTTCTCTGTTCGTGTTTGTTGAAATCGACCTGAATTAGTGCCTTCTCGGCATTTCCTGATTCGACAATATTCAAGGAAGGTTCAGAGATCCATTCGTTTCGCATTCGAGAACAGGTCATGAAGACTAATCAAGACGGTTCCTCGTCGTTTGATGGCCGGCGTGCACCTTCTCCGGACGGGTTTCGTGTACGGCTTTTCTCATTTCAATCAAGAAAAAAGCTCCACTTCCAAACGCGGGTACTCTCAGGTATTGTCACCTAGACCGTTCAATGATTTCTTCTCACCCACGTCGCTCCAGAGGTGTATCGTGGTGTTGACGCAGCATCCATATCCAGCACTCTTCTGTGCGTTGCTTAACAAGCTGGGGCCCCTTCATCACAATCACGGAGATCCAATATTGGAGGTTGCGTCGCATAATATAGCAAAATGGTAAATGTCGACGCTCACAACGTATAGTTCGGAATTATTTCACATCGGAATTTAGGCCTTCGCCAACCCCCGGGACCACTGTCGAGCTTGGTTTTCTAGGCTCAGTCATGCATGTCGAACTTCCTGGAGACGTGGACGAGCAGCAGCTAGGTACCACCGAACAACCGCAGCCACGAATAGACCAAGATTGGCACGTACGTCCCAAATGTAAATTCCCGTCACACTTCAGTGTCATAATTAGGACCCAGCTTCTTGCGGGTTTTCCTCCGTTGGCCGCACCAAGTGCAATCCACATTTTCGAGGCGTCGTTATCTCACCTTTGGTCTATTTGGGAGTGCCTTGTTTTATGTGAACCCATCCTTATATTCGGGCAGTCCCCTGCATGGACAAGCAAGGCAATATGGTGGATGCGCGACGTGTTCAGACCTGTGAGAACATTCTTTGTGTCAGATACTTAGGATGCAGACCGTCGGCACGTCGCGCAGATCCCATGGGCTGGGGACTTCCGCCCCTATTTCACTATCCATGACAGAGAGCATACAGCTCTGGTGAATGACAGGAGACCAAAAGCGGGTCTACTCCTTGGGGTTACGAACCCTTTTTACGAGAAAGCGTGCAGTCATTGGCCGCATGTTCTCACCCTCGGCGGAAAGTCCAGGCGAGTGGCGTCAGCTCCTCGCGCCCTCCTCCGTTGTTCCGACTGTTGTTATAGCCGCCAGAGACCACCAACTCGTTCCGCTGGTCCGGAACCGGGGTGGAAGACTAAGACTCACAATCGCTATACGTCTAAAGATCGCCAGCTCCTCCAGCAGTTGGAAGCCATAGCGGGAGGTGGGAACGTAAAAGCATGTGGGTTAGGCTTCCATGGATGCATTGTGGCTGTCTGACCTTCCGCACCTCAGTGGAGGAAGCTTCTTTCGGCCTCCGTCGGCACTTTTCTTCTCGATCGGCAGCCTTATTGGTCCCCCTTAATCGTTATCTAAATACCCTCATCCCTCGACCCTCCGAAGTCAGTAGAGCCACGACGGACTTGCGCCTTAAGCCCTTCAATAACGCAAATTTCTTTACTTCGCTCAAAGCGCATGGAGCAGCGCTACCGTTCAAATCAAGTACGAAACAGCGTGAGTTCTACGAACGTTGGCTCCGTACGCCAGCATTTGGGCTGTGGCTTGCGAGGCAGGAAGACGTCGTTGGACGTACACTAGAAAACGCGCGAACCATGGAAGCACGGTGACAGTCGCATGGTGGCGTCGCGACCATTTCCACTCTTTCATCATTCATGGGATGGAGATCAATAGAAAACGTTCTGCTTGGGCCAGGTTCCGGGAAAGGCTTAGAGCGATAACAGGTCATATGGATTCGGAGTGGCAGGGTTATGAGATCGAGATTTGAGCGCTTTTCAGCACTCGAGCTCTAAAAATGACAGGAGTCAAACCAGATACATTTATGAAGGCACACCGAATGCTGTTGTAGGATTGCATTTCTATCAATCACTGGCAGCGATCTAAGCATTCTCGTACTAGAGTTTGGGTTGAAGCATCCTTCAAGCTCTCCAAGTTTCTTCTCACGGGGTATTAGAAGACATATCGGATGAGGGCTGTCTGTATTGAAGGAGGACTGTGACCCGTATGGTGATATGCGAGGCTCCACAATTACGACCACGGAGTCTGCCGTGATACGACGAACCCTTCATTACACGTGTGAGCATGGGACCTATGGATGTCAGCTCAGGACTCCTGTGGCACCCCTGTATCAACGAAGTTCCAGGCACTCGCTTCCATAAATAGTCTCATACCACCTTTTAAGGCCCTACAGTATCAGCGGTGGTCACGGTGTACGACGTGATTGGGTTACTCCTTATTCTAGCTGCCCACGTCCAGAACAAATCACAGGCCGAGGGACTTGGGATACATTAATCACAGCCGGCCTACATCCGACTCGGAATCAACAACTTCGTTAGAGTGTCACACCTCTCCTCTACACTGGTGCGGAAGCTTGGGTAGTGTACCTCGTGATAGATTTGAGGCTCTCTTCTCGATTTATTTGGAAACGGAAGATCAGAAGCTGGAAACGGCCGAACAAACGTGTTCTCGTCTCGTTGACCACCTTGGCCACGTAGCACACTTGTCTGGGATGCTACTTTACTCAGCTGCTGTAACAGGCTTTCTTAGCAAATACTCAAATAAGGCCTTTCCGTCTCTGTCAATTGCCATTAATGGATCTCCGTTCTCTATCCCTCTCCCTGGCCCATCACCGGCATCACCATCCACACCCACTCTTTGCATGAATACCTCCTACATTGGCCTCATGATTAACCCTGCTTGTGCTCCTACTGCGATGATATACCCGAAGGTAAATGGTGGCCACTCAAACACGTTATCAGATTATAGCCACACAAGCGTCCATACACTCAATCTTTGTCGACGGAGAGGGGAAATTGTATGTCTCCTGACTGTTCGCCGACTTTCCGATTTTCCGACTCTCTATATACAGGTTTTTAATCGTCCTATTGTCGATCATAAACGCGACACGATGGTACTCTAGAATCTAGATTGCCCTTGCTTTGGTGTTCAGCGCACCTTTGTATACCGTAACCACCTTAGTTGTCCACAGCGAACGCCCCTTCCTCGCACCACTTTCTGCGCAAGATTCTTCTGACGTAGCTGTATGAGGTACTGTCTCATGAGTATGAACCATAGCGAACAGATAGCGTGAGTAAGACAAGATGAGGTTTGGCTTCGCGCATCGTCGAAAAGACGCGGCCAAAAAAGGTTTGGAGGTGCAAGGATATGTAGAACAGTGCATCTCGATGGGGACACTACAGCTAGGATATTTAGACGAGGGGGTCATTTCTCTAATCGCCGAGTTCATTGGCATCCCAAAGCGAGACTGTCGGTCGGTTGACTTCATGAGAGACGCCAGTATCTAGTTCAAGTTTGTGTGCGGCTTCAAGTCCAGTCGGGTCGTGATCACAGGCGTGAGTCAACAGCGAACACGATTAAACAGACACTGGAAACAGAATGTTAGGAGGCCTTACCCGTCGGAATGGCTGTCATCACTTCAGCTCTGGCCGGATACCTCGCTCGTCACCGAAAGTCTGGGCCTCTTCGCATCGGGTGCCTCCACAATGCTTACTCCATCCACCTCTTCCCGAGGTCGCGACTCTTTCCCGCGAACTGTAAGTACCTTGCCCATGTTTGACAACGGTACCGCGGGCCACTTGTCCCATCCAACCAGCGACGGTCGCTGCTGGGGATCCCGAGCCATCAGCTGCTTACCAAACTCCCAGACGCGTTCGTCTCCTTTCCCGACCATAATATGATGCAGGAGAACACGCCCACAAGACCATCTATCCGCCTTGATCGGGCTATACCACGCCCTCGGTCCGTCTTCCTCTCCCATTTCAGGTGCCGTCCAGCCTCTAGTCCCGCGGTATTTGTCGACCTCCGTGTTTTCATCCTGAACTTCGATAGCTACGTCGAAATCGATAATTTGCAGGCAAAAATCATCGTCACAGACAAGGTTGTCCGGCTTGATGTCTCTGTGCAATTCCGTGCTCGTGAAGATATCCGAGCCCCTCGATCAGGCCCCGCCCGAGCTGGTCACGACCGCGAACACCGCAACTGTCCATGAATTCTTGGTAGCAGATAGAGTGCAGCTTCGGTAGAATGAGCCACCCCCGGTGATTGAAGGGATGGTTTCAATTAACGAGATAACGTGAGGAGACTGGCTGTATTGTATGGAGGTTCTTGAGGATGTTAAGCTCGTTCGATCCCTCGCGAAGGTGCTTTGCAATCAATTCTGTCTTGTTCGGGTCGCTCTGTCGATACACCGTGCGGATGTTCGGTGGTAGCTGTGAGACGATGGTCAGTGCAGCGTCATGAATGGAGAAATGGATTCTGGTATGTCGTACCTTGTCGATCAATTCCCAAGTACCGCCCTCCGTCTCGAGTATATCTGGTACTACTTCATATCCGTACGCCTCAAGCTGTTCAGCTGCGCCTCCATCGCCACCATGCTTGGTTTTGTCGGTGAACGTCGGCAGGTCGTGTTCCTTACTAAATTTTTCGACACTGGTCGCGAGCTTCTTGACCTTTGTTCCCGTGTCTCCATTGTCGCTCTCGTCGGCCAATGCGGAACAAAAGTTGTACAATTCGAGTGCGAATGCAATGCGGTGTCCTCGATCTGCGATTACGAAGGTTCGCAAATCCCGATAAACCTACGGCGATTCAGCATACAATTTAAATGGTATTGATTATCGTGCGTACCTCATCGGAACCTTTTTTCTGATATAGCACGTAGCGGTGTGCCTGTCCGTCACCACTGATATATATGGCCACAAAAACGAAATTCTTGTCGATCTTGTATGTATCCAAGGTGGTGTTCGCGAATCGAACAACGCTTGCTCCCTGAAGCATCAGGCGGTGATGATCCACGGCGGGTCTATCTGGTGAATTTGAGTCGACCTCCACGGCCATCCGTGGAAGGCCAAACTTGAGGGCGAGGAAATCGCTTGTAGGTTTGTACGTGTGATAGACTTGTCCGACTTTGATGACGAACGAGAACGGCCACGATTCTTGGTCTCTGTGAAAGGATATAGCTCAAAGAATATTTTAAACGCGCTGATCCTCACAGCTTAGCGGAAAGTTCTAGTGTTCCGCCAGTTGCAATGCTTGAAGGATGTGAATCAATGTAATGCGCGATTGTGTAGAAAAAGAGCCAGTTTGCATCGTCTTCGTTGAACAGCCTAGTCTTTTTGTTTTTCCCGGTCTCCCAATACTTCGCCGAATATAAGGACGAAATTTGGCCAAGGTGGACAACCTCCTCTTCGACAACAACGGACTCAGAGACATTCGCCGTCGAATAATCAAAATAATCGTCGCCACCGACCACCATTTCAGCAGCTGCTCCACGGATCTGACCTCGTCTGTCAGAAGTTGAAAACATGATAAGATAGAAAACAACGGACATTATCTGCCACCTTTCGCTTTCGATCCAGCGTCTGTTTGTACTTCTTGACAAACTCGGGAGCGTCGCGATCGTCCGGATCGACTATCTCGTTGAATTCGATATCTTCTTCCGTGAAGTCCCCTTTAGTGTGCGCTCGGAGGAAGCAATGTTCGTATTCTCGGACCACCTGTGAGGTGAGGGGGTCTCGAACTTCGTCTGACGTAACGGTTATGGCCTGTATGAGAATGCAGCGGACGGTAGTAGAAAATACGTGACATACCAGGCTGACCGGGTAACGAAACAAACAGTATCTCATTCTTCGAGATGTTTAGTTCTGCTATCGCCTCCATTCCGCTGAATTGTTCGACTCTCTTGTTGGAGAAGACCTTGCTGACTTGGCGCCCAAATTTCCCAAGGTCTTTGTCGTCGAAAGAAGTTGTCGGGTCCATGCATCTCCACACGGTGAGCATAAAGGGGGCAGTACGGGAGAGGGCTCTTGGCCTCTCCTCCTTGGCCTTCACCGTCAAGTCGTATATGTAATCGTCACCAGTACAGTCAACTGGGAAAGCGTTCCCAATAGTCTGGAAATTATGGTCGACGAGAAGAAGCCAGATCTTCATCATGAGGTGTGTGAACTGGAATGACGCCACAGTGTAACGTAACACGCATAACGCGGGTCCTCCAAGAGCCCCTCAGTGTATATTCCCCACCCGTGGCCTGCATTTATGTTTCTCTTCATCTTGCTACGATTCTGTGCCGGAAACTCTCGCTAGTTGGCCCTCTGCGCAGCTCCTCCATCTCGGTGGTCGAGCACCGGGTGGTCCGCACAACCCCTCAATTCCTTCCACCTCGACAACCTCTCAGATCTCGCCTTCTCGCCGTTCGTCATGCGCGCCCACGCGCTCTGCCTACCCATAGTCGCATACCTGGGCGCGAGGTTTCCCACTCGCCGCGCCGCAGCCGCTCGTGGCGTGTCCTCCAGCGCATCACCTTCCCCGACCTCTCCACTTCCCGCCTCAGCGATTCTAAGGTAAGCAAACACCTCCGCAGCCTCCCCGCGCAGACGCCACCTCGTCCTAGACCGCTGCGATCTGGTTGACGACGCGCACGCACGCGCGACTGGGCCGCCTTTGCGCATCACTGTATGCCCGCGCGCAAAGTCCTCACCCTCGAGCGATTTGTGAACCGCCGCTTTTTTTTCGGCGGCACCTCTGGCCCGGGGGGATCGTGCTCACACAAGGCACGCGTCCTCCCGCGCGTGTCAGCGCTGTGCACGCTGTCGCCGTTAGTCCCGGCGCACGTAGACGCAGACGCACGGTGCGTACTCCTCGCAGCGTTCCAGCGCGTGAAAGATAAATGTTCAATGGGATTTTATATGCCGCTTGTGGTCCCGCACGGAGGAAGGCGTGCTGGCGGATCGGTTTTCTGGCCTGGCGAAGTGGCAACGCGCAGGAGTACGGCTTCCTCGGGACGGTGGTTGTCGACGACAATGACGAGATTGCGCGGCCAGGCGACGTCAGGGACGCAGGGGGATTGTCCCGTGGTGCCTTCGCTGGAAAGAAGGGGAGAGAAGAAGGCATCGAACCATGCGGAGAGGTGCGACCATTCGATCGGATGGGATATTTCACTTTGTAGATGTAACTCGGAGAAACAGAAGCAGATCAACCTTGGGGCGAGTCTCACAAGCGTGACTGACTGGCCAATTTTCCATGCTCCATTACAGTACAGTAGAAAAAATAGAGAACGAAATGATAATTGACGGCCCACCAGTTCAGCTGGCCGCGCCTCACCAAGAATAATTCCAGAGAACGCGTGCGCGGCCGGGCTAAGGTAATTGAAGAACTTTAGATTTGGTCACATTAGTCTCTGAACGCTTTCAACAAGTAGGAGGACGGCACCGGGAGAGTCTCAGCCCTTGATCTTGTCGGCGAATAGATATTTATCCCAGTCTGCTCAACGTATTTATCCACAGCACTGACAACCGAATGAAGGTTAGACATTATCGAAAGGGCTGGTGTATCCGAATTCGGAGGAAACGTCTGGAAGTTGCAGTGACTCGGAGTGCGGCCGTAGTCGGATGGCACTGCTCTCTGCCAGTGGTAGTTGGCCCCAAAGAAGCACGCCCGTTCACAACACACTTCTGTGTGCGCGACCTTCTCCAGATACATAGCCTGAAACCTGACGTCGGGAGACACTAAGAGCATTGTGGGATCGGTGAGACAAACCAGGATATGCAGCTTTTGAGTCATATTGTGGGATCGGGAGCGTCTAGCTCGCCTCACATCGAATACCCGAGTTGCATGGATTGAGGCGTTACGCCACTTACGCGTTACACTCCCGTCACGTACGTTATACTGGTCCCCGTTGTACATACACAGGCATCGTCATGGTGGAGGTTTCAGAGATCTGGCTTCTTCTCGTCGACCATAGATTCCAGACCATTGGGGACCTTTTCCCGGTTGACTGTACTGGTGACGACTACATATACGACTTGACGGTGAAGGTCATGGAGGAGATACCAAGAACCTTCTTTCCCACCAACACCCACCCCGTTGATCTCACCGTGTGGAGATGCATGGACCCGACAACTTCTTTCGACGACAAAGACCTTGAGAATTTGGGGCGCCAAGTCAGCGAGGTCTTCTCCAGCAACTCAGTCAAAAGGCTCGGCAATAGGCGGGCGATAGCAGAACTAAACATCTCGAAGAATGAGATACTGTTTGTTTCGTTACCCGGTCAGCCTGGTATGTCACGTATTTTCTACTGCCGTCCACTGCGTTCTCATACAGGCCATAACCGTTACGTCAGACGAAGTTCGAGACCCCCTCACCTCACAGGTGGTCCGAGAATACGAACATTGCTTCCTCCGAGCGCACACTAAAGGGGACTTCACGGAAGAAGATATCGAATTCAACGAGATAGTCGATCCGGACGATCGCGACACTCCCGAATTTGTCAAGAAGTACAAACAGACGCTGGATCGAAAGCGAAAGGTGGCAGATAATGTCCGTTGTGTTTTATCTTATCGTGTTTTCAACTTTTGACAGACGAGGTCAGATGCGCGGAACAGCTGCTAACATCGTGGACGGTGGCGACGATTATTTTGATTATTCGACGGCGAATGTCTCTGCCGTTGTTGTCAAACAAGAGGTTATACACCTTGGCCAAATTTCGTCCTTATATTGGGGGGAGCATTGGAAGATCCGGAACAACGGAAACACTAGGCTGTTCAAAGAATGCGATGCAAACTGGCTATTTTTTTTCCCAATCGCACGTCAGATTAAATCACGTCCTTCAAGCATTGCAACTGGAAGACCAAGACTTTCCGTTAAGCTGTGAGGGTCAGCCCATTTTTATATTCTGTTGAGTTAAAATCCTTTAACAGAGGCCAAGAATCGTGGCCGTTCGAGCTCATCATCAAAGTCGACGAACTCTATCACATGTACAAACCTAAAAGCGATTTCCTCGTTCTCAAGTTTGACCTTCCACGGATGGCCGTGGAGGTCGACTCGAATTCACCAGATAGACCCGCCGTGGATCATCACCGCCTGATGCTTCAGGGAGCAAGCGTTGTTCGATTCGCGAACACCACCTTGGATACATACAAGATCGACAAGAATTTCGTTTTTGTGGCCATATATATCAGTGGTGACGGACATGCAGACCGCTACGTGCTATATCAGAGAAAGGGGTCCGATAGGGTACGCACGGATACTCTATACCATTAAAACTGTATGCTGAATCGCCGTAGGTTTATCGGGATTTGCGAACCTTCGTAATCGCAGATCGAGGACACCGCATTGCATTCGCACTCGAATTGTACAACTTTTGTTCCGCATTGGCCGACGAGAGCGACAATGGAGACACGGGAACAAAGGTCAAGAAGCTTGCTACCAGTGTCGAAAAATTTAGTAAGGAACACGACCTGCCGACATTCACCGACAAAAACAAGCATGGTGGCGATGGAGGCGCAGCTGAACAGCTCGAGGCGTACGGATATGAAGTAGTACCAGATATACTCGAGACGGAGGGCGGTACTTGGGAATTGATCGACAAGGTACAACATACCAGAATCCATTTCTCCATGACGCCGCACTGACTATTGTCTTACAGCTACCGTCGAACATCCGCACGGTGTATCGACAGAGCGATCCGGACAAGACAGAGTTGATTGCAAAGCACCTTCGCAAGGGATCGAACGAGCTTGACATCCTCAAGTACCTCCATACAATACAGCCACAGTCTCCTCACGTCATTTCGTTTATCGAGACTATCCCTTCAATCACCGGGGGGTGGCTCATTCTACCGAAGCTGCACTCTATCTGCTACCAAGAATTCATGGACAGTTGCGGTGTTCGCGGTCGTGACCAGCTCGGGCGGGGCCTGATCGAGGGGCTCGGATATCTTCACGAGCACGGAATTGCACATAGAGACATCAAGCCGGACAACCTTGTCTGTGACGATGATTTTTGCCTGCAAATTATCGATTTCGACGTAGCTATCGAAGTTCGGGATGAAAACACGGAGGTCGACAAATACCGCGGGACCAGGAACTGGACGGCACCTGAAATGGGAGAGGAAGACGGACCGAGGGCGTGGTATAGCCCGATCAAGGCGGATAGATGGTCGTGTGGGTGTGTTCTTCTGCGTCATATCCTGGTCGGGAAAGGAGACAAGCGCCTGTGGGAGTTTGGTAAGCAGCTGATGGCTCGGGATCCCCAGCAGCGACCGTCGCTGGTTGGATGGGACAAGTGGTCCGCGTTACCGTTGTCGAACATGAGCAAGGTACTTACAGTTCGCGGGAAAGAGTCGCGACCTCGGGAAGAGGTGGATGGAGTAAGCATTGTGGAGGCACCCGATGCGAAGAGGCCCAGACTTTCGGTGACGAGCGAGGTATCCGGCTAGAGCTGAAGGGATGACAGTCATTCCAACGGACGGGTAAGGTCTGCTAACATTCTGTTTGCAGTTTCCGTGTTTAAACAATACAGTGACGCGTTCACTGTTAGCCCACGAAGTAAACTCTAGCAACACAGTCGAACGATGATAAAGTCACTTTATTGTTTCTATCTAATTTACTCTGTTCTGGCGCGCTAGTTGTCCTACCTCGCCGGGCTTTGGGACAGAATACACGCCACTGGGCCGAAAATCGGTCTTTCAGTGAAAAAAACTGTCACCCTCCTGGCCGTTGTAAGGCCGGACTTCGGGTTGGTATCTCGATCGCCTCGGCCACGCGGCCTTTGTTCGTGCCCCCTCTCCTTATGTTCCATTCCTTTTATTGTCTGAACTCTTTGTATATAAACCTTTACTTTACATTGAATTGAATCATAGCAGCGCCCGGTCGCCCTTTGTCCCCCTCTCTTAGTGTGAATATCCCGGAAGTCAGGCCCAAACACGGGCACTCGAAGGATATTTCCCACTTTTCTCTTTTCCCCTCTTTCTGGCTGCTTTCCTCTAAACCTCTCCTCCACACTCTGCCCACGTTTACTCACGCACGCACTTTCGAGCACGTTCACCGTATAGACTCCGATGAATCGGACTCACTGAGAGGCGTCCCTGACTACAGTAGGGAAATTTCTCAACTTACCTGTCGTGATACATGAAGCTTTATCCGGTCCAGGGAAATTCGGACTGACGGTGTGGGACGTCGCATTGATACTCAATCATATATCAGGTACATGAGTCTAGAGTTGAGATTATATTCTGGAGTACGAGCCCTAGATCCGGCCTGAGATAAGTCGTCCAGTCACCATGCAAAATGTAGGAAAGCGTATATCTAATGCGCCCCAAATCAAGTTGCCCCCAAATTGTCCAGCAATTAGAGTATAGTGAGTATAGTACTAAACGATACTTCCTAGACGGTTGTGTTTCAGCGTTACTTTAGACTAAAATGTAGTAGATTGCATAGGGTATCATCAGTCGAGTGTCGTAACCAGCGTCCTTCAAGTTGTGGAAAGAAATTTGGTAATAGCATAACCTAAAAAGAATCTGTGTTCAGTTACTGAGCCCTGAGAAAATGCAATGTAGGACAGACACGCGCATTCTGAATCATTGCGGAGGCTGTTTGAATGTCCACCCCCATGGATTTGTTGACATACTCATCTTTCCGAGTTGATGAGCCATTGCACGAACTCGTTCAATGGCGCTATCCATCACAACCGAAAGGGGGGTGCCGGCTTTGATCTGGTTCACGAACTCTTGTGTGTTGAATATCTCGAATTGCTCCCGTCCAGGAATGTGGCCGTAGGACCCGTGGTCATTTTCCCAGTGAATCTCGAATGGTTTGACACGGTTGCCTCGCCAGGTGCAATTCGGGAATGGACAGTGTATCCAATGCGGGAGGTGAGTTACTATGTGCCGGTCACAGTCCTGCCTACGGTTGAAATGGGTCGTACAAGCAGGGCATTGCCTGGGATCTCCCGTAGTAGTTGTGGCGAACGGGGGTAGTGCCGTTGATTTGTGAGGGCCAACTGCTGGGTGGGCCAGGCTGCGATGGCGTGGGGAAAGATAAGGAACGTGTCGATAATAAGTGATGTGCCATCTAAAAAAAAACGGACCTGGTCTTGGACCTGGTGCGCGCCAGTCTGGAACTGGAAGGTAGTACTGACGGGAGATGGGTCATACTCTTGCGTCAAAGATGCCGACGGGGTGGGGGCAGGATCTCCACTGCCAAGCAACGCCTCGATGTACTATCGAAGTCGAGAGGGAGAAGTTCAATAAATGACATTTAAAAGAAAAATCGACCAACTGCTGAGCCGAGACGTTCAAAGGGTCTCAGTGGATTAGGGACCACGACACCGAACGAGGTCCCACCATCATGAGGGGACTCTGGAAGAGGGCCAGACAGGTAATCACTAGCAGCGCGATACAGTTCTTTCGAAATCTACCGAGGCCAGGATATAATGAACCAAGAAATGATAATGCGCGAAAACACTGGCATCCGACGTACCTGACACGACCAAAGATCTACGCCAGCACCACCCATGTCGCGGCAGGACCACGACCGCGTTGGTATCCACACCAGTCAGTGGGGATGGGGTAATATATATGAGGTTTGAACGCACTCTTCTCCTCTCATGACGGTGCCCCAGTGCCTTGGGCACTGTGCCGTAGTAGAGATAAGTTTCAGTGCCTAACCCTTGTCCATGATGGCTTGTCATCCATCTTATTATTGCAAGACCTCGTGTGGGGCACTCGTAGGACTCGTGTCCACGACTCATCTTCGTATATGAAACAGGGAGGTTAAACGTGAGTGCGTGACTGACGTTACGGCAGGGGCGCGATGCAACTACCCAAAGTTAAAATGGATGCTCTGAATTTGCTTGGATATATACTCACAGGTGAAGCGGTGTGCGAAGTTGACCGATGGATTGTACTCCTAGGAATAGGAGCGAATGTCCAGCCCATCGTGCAAGGCTGCTACCCTACGCAAGATAGAGCTCGGATAGAAGGGGCGCTACTATATCAGCCTGAGAGCTGGTGCCGGTGTCAGCGCCGGCCAGTACCATCTGTACCAATCTGGAGCCAGAGGTGTGAGCTTTGCGGGAACTGGATGACGCGCAGCGCGGAACGGAGGAGGTGCCAGGGCGGCTAAATGTGCCGGCCTCATGTACGGAGCCGACGGTCGGTAGAGGAATGAAGTGGCCGTTGATTGGACCGGGGAGGGGATAGACACACAAGAGGGAAGAGGGAGGGAAAAGTTGATGTGTATTCTGCGCGCACTGATATATGGTGCCATAGCTTCTTTTTTCTGTCGCCGTCAGCGCCTTCCCAGTTGCGGTGACAGGTGATTGCATTCTTGTTCTTCAGGGAATTTCTTATTGGCCCGTTCCACTTCCCTGGTATGAAGTATCCAGTCGTGATGCACGATGCACTGGACGACGCCCTGACGACTCGGCCCCTGTTCTAAATCAAGCTATACGAGACAACCAGTTAAAAGAGCTATTCGCAGAATTTAGTGTCGAACTATCGGTTGCCATATGGGGCCACTGGGATCGATCAGTCACGGTTACCGAACGCTATCTGGGCACTGGTCTGAAAACGGGTTCGTTATATCTAGAGGCTCTGTCAAAGGCAAGAATGACGGAACTCGGTGACATTACTTTCGAGGTAGATTTTGATGTTTTTTCGTACCTTTTTTTTGAATAATTGTTTGAATAGTGACAGCACTGGACGGCGCGCGCCAACGTGAGACCGTCACTCACTACTCACTCATAAATTGGATGGTTGAAGGCCACGATTAGGATTGTGCGTCGTTGGCTGCGTGTTACCTCCGTCATCCGCCGTACTATTGCTCCAGCGTTTATTGCCCCAGCGTCAGACTTTCAGCAATTCTATTAGCGCTCTATAACAAAGTTGGCTGTCAATGAGAGCCGTACCTTTTCATTCCACTTGTACATCACCTTCCTTATTGCTCTGATGAGCTGGGGTGAGACCACACTTCCAAGAACGGACCGCCAACCACCATATCGAACTTTAATAAGACCGTAGCTCGCGGAGTCCAAATAATAACCACGATCGATATGCTCTCTACTAAAGCTTGCGACAGAGGGCGCACCTGTTCACTATCTGCTCTTCACATGGTCAGGTTCGTCGGCCATGTTTAACCCCAGGCCTCACACTGAAGCTTATAGTAGAGGGGTGGGTTCAGAACCGAGCAGAGCGACCTTTGCGAATAACATTTTTCACACACCAAATTGAACGTGCCGATCACACTTACGGTGATACGACTCGATATCCGAGTTGTACGTACGTGGGCGCCCATCATCAGCTTCACAATGTGCATGTGGCCGCACGCGATATCGGAGGACTTGGTCTGTCGTGGTAGACTCAAAGGATAATCGAATCTTTTTCGGGTAGTTGACCATAAGGTCTCCATTCATAGAAGTACGTATAGTCGTTCGTTCGTTCGTTCGTTCGTTCATTTTTTTTTTGAACAATTTGTATTCCGGAGCAGTACATACTACAAAGCCAGAATATAGTCGTTCGTTCCCAATGAAGATAACATCGACGAAAAGGGGAGACAGTTAGAGGTGTTCCACTTTCATGACTTCTCATCCTGCACCCCGGATATCAGTCACCTAGAGACCAAGTCACGCCAACTACCACATAAAAGAGTCAACTCGGGGCTCTACCGCCCACATGGAAAATCAAACCGCGAGCCACCGAACCAAAACCCCGCAGAGGGGTCAAATTATACTTTGCGGATCAAAATACACCAGAGTTCTTGGCGATGGCTACCCAGCTTTTGGCGACATACTGCGTGAATATTTCAGCTTCTGTGAGGGCGCTTTGCACGTGCGATGCGGAATCGAGGAGTGTTTCGAGAAAGGCAGGGGCAGTCTGGGGCGACGTGAGTTGATGGAGTTCTATCAAGAAAAAAAAAGAGCACAAGTCAGCAATCGGAGAGAAGGGGCACGCAAACTCATCGACTTACCGGCGCTCGCGTAAATAGCCGCAAGAGTAATCCGCTTTGTATACCAAGAGGGCTTTCGTACGAGAGTTTAGGGTAGCCACAGAGGTAGGAGTGTGCAAACGGGACATACTCCGATGGATGCGTCCTTGGCCGCTCGACACGCCTCGTCAGCAACGCTCACGGCATGCTGTACCGCCGGCCGCGGATCTAGAGGGGGTGCACCGAGTCTGGGTGATGCGACAAGTGCAAAAGCCTATAGCGTTACACAGGTAGGAATCCGTGTGAAACCACATATGAGCGCACGGTACCTCTGGAAGATGCTCGAGCACGGGTATGTTGTACTCAAGGCGGGCGAGGAGTGCTCCCTTTACGTCTTCCACAGGCAAGGAGCGCATGTGAGTTTGCCCTTGCTCGAGCCATGCGCTAATCAGCGTTCGTCGCGCGGTGTCGTCCTCGCCAAACAACGTCGTCACTGCGGAATCGGGGAGTGGAGCGGCGTGGGGCTCTGGGAGAGCAAGCACGGAGCGGGCTAGAGCCGTGCGGGTGAAGCCATGCTGCCGTACGAGAGGAACTGCGAGTTTCAAAAGCTGTGTCCTGCAAATGGATGGGTATACGTTGTTGAAGACGGGAGGCACACACCTGAGTTGGGTCATGACTGCAAACCCGTGACGACACTTGCCATTTCCGTATATCTTGCTCTTCACGACCGTTCACAATCTCTCTGCTGCTCGGCAGCGCCGACCGTCCTTACGCATACTTCTCTCTTCACAAGCGCCAAAAGTAAAGAAAATCCAAGAAGTATAAAATGTCCGACTGGGGTAAACGTTTACTACTATTACTTCCTGTTACTCGTTACTGATAACGGGGCAGAGGGTTCCGACAATGGCGGCTCACCGGCGGCGCATGCCGTACCCAACAAAGTAGCCGCCAAGGGCAAATGGGAGGGAGAAGACGAAGATGACGGTGGGCCCGTCGTACGTATTACCCGACTCGAACGCACCATTCCCCCCTGATCATCGCGATCATCGCAGAGCGACTGGGAGGCATCCTCCGAGGACGACGAGGTAAAGGCGAAGCCCGCGACGGCAGCAGCGCCGCCTAAGAAGAAGGGGACGCTCAAACAGAAACTCGCCGAGAAGGAGGCCGCGCGGCGGGCACAGCTCGCTGCGAGCGGCAGCGACGCGGATTACGACGAGGATGCGGTGCTCGACCCGCGCGCGAAGGCGCGACTCGAGAAGGAGCGCGAGCTCGAGTCTGATCTCCACAACGCCACGGAGCTCTTCGGCTCCAGCACCCTCAAGGGTGCGTCGCCGCCGTTTCGATCTCGTCATTTCTGTTTTCTCACCTATGCGCACAGGCTCCTCTGCCGATGCGGATCTCGACAACATCCTGAAATCGTCGCCCAGTTCCAAAGAGGACTTCGTCGCGCTCTCGGAAGCCATCATCGCCCATATCGTGAAACGCCACCAGGACAAGCCACTGTACTCTACGTTCGTCGAACACCACGTGCGCGCCCTCGCCATGCCCCTGCGCGACATCGACGTTCGCAAAGCCGCGAGCGGACTCACTACGCTTGCGAATGAGAAACAGCGGGAGAAGACAAGTGGGAAGAAGAAGCCAAAAGCTGCCGCAAAGCCCGTCCTTGGCGCAAGCAAAGTTGGAAATAAGTAATTCGTCCTTTGCATTTGAGATATATGCGTTCGGCGCTGATCGATATTTTGCAGGCTGGATACGACGGTGTACGACGAGGCGTTGGATGACTTCGGGTCCAACGCAGATGACTTTATGTGAAGTGAACGAATGTAGCCCTGCTTTGCTTTGATAGTTTAATTGATTAGTCCAGTCGCCGCAATCCATCCTGTGTAGCCGAATCGCGTAGGATTAGCTCGTGCGGTGTCCCGCCGGCACAAACAACTACTATTTCTCATCATCACTGTCCTCCTCATCTTCCGCAACGCCGATGACGCCTCCGGTGGTTCTTTCTCTCAGCTTGCGTCCCGCTTCCACTAGCCTGGGTCCAAACACCTTGCGCGCACCGGAGTTCGCGCCGACGTCCCAAATCTGCAATTTGGTTTTTAAGCCCACCGCGACAAGCGTTAAAGCTTAAAGGGTCGTCTGGAGACCAGACAACCGAGAAGAAAGCTGCAAGGTTCAGTTAGCCCAACATGATACGTCGCGCTCACCAGTCCGAGATCACGGCCTGTGACAAGGCTGACCCTCTTCATACCATCTTCGTGCTCCTGGACGTTCCATATTTTCACCATTTTGTCCGTCCCTTCCGTAGTAATGTACCCGCGGATGTTCGCATTCGTGTCCAACGCGCACGCTGCGCCGTCATGCGCCGCGATCATGAAACGGGCTGGCGACGGTTGGTCGAGATCCGATGGCAGCGTCCGCGGGTCGAAATTGACCACCATTCCGCTCTCCAACGAAACCTAAGGAAGTAAGTACCGATCAAGTCTCCCATTTCACGCGATGGAAAGGAGAACTCCCGTACATAAAAGCCGTGGTTGTCCCCTGGATCCCGGCGTATGGCCTCGGCGTCCACGCCGACCACAGTGCCCACGCTCGCGATTCGAACACCCCGCATCGTGCGGTCGTAGCTCCAACTGAACAGCACGGCAGGATTCGTAGGGTTCCACTGCACGGCCTGTACGCTCAATCTTTGTCGAAGGAGTGGGTAAAGTTCATGTCCCTTGACTGTTCTTCGTCATGCTGTCTTTCTTTATGCGGGGTTCATCATAAACACGACGGTTCTGGAACCTGGATCGTCCTCGCTTGGGTCGCATTCAACGCACTTGTCGTTACCCTTCGTGCCACTTGTCCACAGCGACCACCGATTTGATGAACGGTGCCAGTGTGAGATGCTTTCTCATTAACCCGAGTACAAGCTGTAGCGAACAGATAGCACGAGGAATGGGACAGGTGGCCGAGGGCGCTCAGGATAGTCGCGTCCGACTCTTTAAACGAGGACCTTCGCGGAAGGCATTCCAGGTTTCTTCGGTTCTCCCACTCAGCCGCCACGCTACAGTAAACAATCCCGACGCAATGACTCGAATGGTTATCCAGCCGAGAGTTGGTGTGGGTGGCGATACGCGCACTTACGAAATGCAGCTCTGAATCTGGCACTCTCTCGTGATAGTGATTCGGAAGCTATCGGCGATTGGAGGCCTGTTTCAAGCCAATCATGTTTAGACTCCCTCCATAGCCACACCCAGTTGATCTCGCCCTTCTCATATCACAGCGGACCAACTGTGCTCGTAGTAGGAAAGCATATATCTGATGCCCCCCATTTGTCCAGAAATTAAAGTATAGTGAGTATAGACTGTATAGTACATAACGAGACCTCCTAAACTGTCATCTCTCAGCGTTTCGCAAGAATCGAGGTCGAGACTTCAGACTCACAGTAATGGTTTGGTTTGCAGAGACCGTTACGGTAAGCAGCAAGCAGAAGTTATCAATCCCATGACTTAAACGGAGCGCGGTGGTCCCGTGCGACAGACCTTCCTTTTTTGGGAGTTACGCGTTACACTGGGTGGCGTTCGTCCCCTTTGTACACCACCATCATCATCATCATGGAAATCTGGCTTCTTCTCATCGACCATAATTTCCAGGCCATTGGGAGCCCTTTCCTAGTTGACTCTACTGGTATCGTTTTCATATCCCACTTGACGGAGAGGGTCAAAGAGAAGAAGCCAGGAGTCCTCTCCCGCACCAACACCGACCCCTCTGATCTCACCGTGTGGAGATGCGTGGACCCGACAACTACTTTCGACGACGAGGACTTGGAGCGCCAAGTCAGCGAGGTTTTCTCCAGCAACTCAGTCAAAATTCTCTACGTCAGGCAAGCGATGGCAGGGCTAAACATCTCGACGAATGAGATACTGTTTGTAAAGTTGCCTGGTCAGCCTGGTACGTCATGTGCTCCTACTCCCGTCCACTGTGTTCTCAGACAGGCCATAGTCATTACGTCGGACCAAGTTGGAGACCCCATCACCTTACATGTGGTCCGAGAATATGAACATTGCTTCCTCAAAGCGCGCTCTAAAGGGTTCTTCACGGAAGGAGATATCGAGTCAAACGAAATAGTGGATGCGAACCATCGCGACGCTCCCGAATTTGTCAAGAAGTACAAACAGATGCTGGGTCGAAAGCGACAGGTAGCACATAATGTCCGTTGTTTCCTATCTTATCATGTTTTCAGCTTCTGACAGACGAGGTCAGATGCGCGGGGCAGCTGACCTGGTGGTCGGTGGCGAGGATTATTTTGATTATTCGACGGCGAATGTCTCTGAGTCCGTTGTTGTGGAGGTTTTCCACCTTATCCAAATTTCGTCCTTATATAGGCCGAAGCGTTGTGACACCCTGAAAAACGGAAACCCTAGGCTGTTCAAAGAATGCGATGCAAACTGGCTCTTTTTTTACACAATCGCAAATCACATTGATTCACATCCTTCAAGCATTGCAACTGACGGAACACCAAGACTTTCCGCTAAGCTGTGAGGATCCGCGGGTTTACAATATTATTTTGAGTTAAAACCCTTTAACAGAGGCCAAGAATCGTGGCCGTTCGAGCTCGTCATCAAAGTCGGGAACCGCTATCACACGTACAAACCTAAAAGCGATTTCCTCGTTCTCAAATTTGACCTTCCACGGATGGCCGTCGAGGTCAACTCCACTTTACCAGATCAATCCGCCGTGGCTCATCACCGCATGATGATTCAGGGAGCAAGCGTTGTCCGATTCGCGAACACCACCTTGGATACGTACAAGAACGAGAAGAATTTCGTTTTCGTGGCCATATATATCAGTGGTAGCGGACAGGCAGACCGCTACCTGCTATATCAGAGAAAGGATTCCGGTGATGAGGTACGCACGCATACTCTACACCATTGAAATTGTATGCTGAATCGTCGTAGGTTTTTCGCAATTTGCGAACCTTCGTATTCGCAAATCGAGGAGACCGTATTGCATTCGCACTCGAATTGTACAATTTTTGTTCCGCATTGGCCGACGAGAGCGACAACGGAGACACGGGAACAAAGGTCAAGAAGCTCGCTACCACTGTCAAAAACTTTGGAACGGAACATCGCCTGCAGGCGTTCACCAGCAATTCCAAGCGTAGTGCCAACGATGATGGGGAAAACCAACCCGGACGCAATGTCCGTCATAAGGGTGGCGATAGAGGCGCAGATGAACAGCTCGAAGCCTACGGATACGAAGTAGTACCAGATATACTCGAGACGGAGGGCGGTACTTGGGAATTAATCGACAAGGTACAACATACCAGAATCCATTTCTCCATTCATGACGCCGCATTGACCATTGTCTTGCAGCTACCACCGAACATCCGCACGGTGTATCGACAGAGCGACCGGAACAAGACAGAGTTGATTGCAAAGCACCTTCGCAAGGGATCGAAGGAGCTTGACATCCTCAAGTACCTCCATACAATACAGCCACAGTCTCCTCATGTCATCTCGTTCATCGAGACTATCCCTTCAATCACCGGGGGGTGGCTCATTCTACCGAAGCTGCACTCTATCTGCTACCAAGAAGTCATGAACAGTCGCGGTGTTCGCGGTCGTGACCAGCTTGGGCGGGGCCTGATCGAGGGGCTCGGATATCTTCACGAGCACGGAATTGCACATAGAGACATCAAGCCTGGCAACCTTGTCTGTGACGATAATTTTTGCCTGCTGATCATCGATTTCGACGTAGCCATCGAAGTTCAGGATGAAAACACGGAAGTCGACGAATACCGTGGGACCAGAGACTGGACGGCACCTGAAATGGGAGAGGAAGACGGACCGAGGGCGTGGTATAGCCCGATCAAGGCGGATAGATGGTCGTGTGGGCGTGTTCTTCTGCATCATATCCTGGTCGGGAAAGGAGACAACCGGCTTTCGAGGTTTGCGTCGCAGCTGATGTCTCGGGATCCCGAGCAGCGGCCGTCGCTAATTGGCTGGTCGGCGGTACTGTTGTCGGACATGGGCAAGGTACTTACAGTTCGCGGGAAAGATTCGCGACCTCGGGAAGAGGTGGTAGATGTGGACGGAGTAAGTATTATGGAGGCACCCGATGCGAAGAAGCCCAGACTTTCGGTGACGAGCGAGGTATCCGGCCAGAGCTGAAGGCCATTCCGACGGACGGGTAAGGTCTCCTAACATTCTGTTTCCGGTGTCTGTTTAATCGTGCTCGCTGTTGACTCACGCCTGTGACCACGACCCGACTGGACTTGAAGCTGCGCACGAACTTGAACTAGATACTGGCGGCGTCTTTCATGAAGTCAACCGACCGACAGTCTCGCTTTGGGAAGTCAATCGAAGAGTAACATGGAACTCGGCGATCAGAGAAATGATCCCCTCGTCCAAATATCCCAGCTGTACGGTCCTACATACCCTTGCACCTCCAAGCCTTTTCTGGCCGCGTCTTTTCGACGATGCGTGAAGCCAAACCTCATAGATGCTTGAAATTCCTACGGACCTCAACCACTTGTCCTGCGCACGCTATCTGTTCGCTATGGTTCATACTCAGGTTAATGAGATAATAGGAGACGGAAAGGCCTTTTGGGTGAGGACGGTGTACGACGAGGCGCTAGATGATTCCGGGTCAACGCAGACGACTTTATTGCTTTCATAGTTTAATTGATTAGTCCACTCGCCGCAATTCATCCTGTCTGTAGCCGAATCGCGTAGATTGTAGCATGGATTAGCTCGTGCGGTGTCCCGCCGGCACAAGCGACTATTACTCTTCATCATCATCACTGTCCTCCTCATCGTCTGCAACACCGATGACGCCTCCGGTGGTCCTTTCTCGAAGCTTGCGTCCCGCTTCCGCCAGCCTGGGGCCAAACACCTTGCGCGCACCAAAGTTCGCGCCGACGTCCCAAATCTGCAATTTCGCTTTTGAGCCCGCCGCAGCGAGCGTTAAAGGGTCGTCTGGAGACCAGACAGCCGAGAAGACCTCGCCCTGCAAGGGTTCAGTCATCCCAACACTGGCGTTGTGATACGTCGCGCTCACCAGTCCGAGATCGCGGCCAGCGACAAGGCTGACCTGCTTCTTCGTACCGTCTTCGTGCTCCTGGACGTTCCATATTTTCACCATTTTGTCCGTCCCCGCCGTAGCGAGGCACCCGCGGATGTGCGCATTCACGTCCAACGCACAAGCTGCCCCATCATGCGCAGCGATCGTGAAACGGGCTGGCGACGGTTGGTCGAGATCCGACGGCAGCGTGCGCGCGTCGAAGTTGACCACCATTCCGTTCTCCAACGAAACCTATAAATAAGTACCAATTAAGTCTCCCATCGCACGCGATGGAAAGGAGAACTCCCGCACATAGAAGCCATGGTTGTCCCATGGATCCCAACGGATGGCTTCGACGTCCGCGCCGACCACGGCACCCACGCTCGCGTCGGGCGCTCGCGAGTCGAACACCCGTACCGTGCGATCGTAGCTCCCGCTGAGCAGCACTGCAGGATCTGTAGGGTTCCACTGCACGGCCTGCACCTTGTCCTTATGCAGCTTCCCAAAGCTGCGCAAGGCGCCCTCCTTCGGGTCCCGCGACAGGTCCCACAGCTTGACGGTGCGGTCCGCGCTCCCGCTGGCGAGCATCTGTCGCGCGGTGCGGTTCCACGAGAGGGAGAGGACGGCGTCGACGTGGTGTGCCTCGCTCGCCGATCGGTGCTTCGCCTTTTTGCGCTTCTTCTTGCCCGTGCCCGCGGGTTCTGGGACGTGCGCCGCCGTCTCCTTCGGGTTACCGAGGACGGTATCGGGATAGACGGAGTCGAGAAGGTCGATGGAGTAGATCTCGATCTCTGGTTCGAGCGTGCCAATGGCGACGTAATTTCCGAAACGTGAACCGGGGCCGTCCTCGGTGTCCATGCTTTCCTCTTTGGTAGCGGACGAAACTGGATAGTCGAGCCATTCGAGGCAGAGCGGCATGCTGCTGAGGAGCAGGTCGTGATGCGGCCCCAGGTACTCCGTCGGCTCATCGTAGACGAAGAAATGGAGCTGAGGAACGTTCTGTTCGACAATGGCGGTCACGAGCATGTTGTCTGTTGGCAAGACCTCGTTTTCCTCGCGCTCGAGCTCATCGTCGTCCTTGGAGTCTGCATATTTATCGTGTGCATTGGGGCATGAACAATGTAACGCACCTCTTTGAGGGTGATGTATGGGTCGTCGTCGTTGTCGCGGTGAAACTGTAACCCTTTTATGCTGGTGAAAGGACCAAAAGCTGGGCAGGGCATATGGTGGTGATCCCAAATATGGCGTGACCAGACGCACTGGATGCCGGCCCATCGTCTTCTTCGTCATACGTATCTAAATTATACTCGGAGAGATCTTCGTTCCATTTTGGGGACACGAAGTCCTTCATCGCGTCATCATCCATGGCTTCGTCATCCTCGCTGCAAGACCAGTCAATCAGTCGTCCATAGCAGAATGCGGGGAGACGCACTCCACCCATGCAGAGTCTTCGTCGTCGTCGTCAACCTTGATATCATCGACTTCGCTATCGTCGTCCCTTTGGCTCATGGCGTGCGCGACGGCATTCGCACGTTCTAGCTCTGTGCGCGCGTCTTCGAGTTGTATATTGGCAATGTCTTTAATGCGCTCGATATCGGCATCGTTTAGAGGTTGTTTTGATGGGTGACGCGCGGAGGCTCCTCGCTTGACCCTTCTCAGGATGGATCAAGAAGCGCGAGGCGATAAAGCGGTGGAGTGCGTACCAGACGATGCTTGAAATCAAGTCCCCCATTTTCGAAATTTACCAGAGGCGAGACGACGAGACGAACAGTTATCGGCCCGGCCAGTCCGAGTGGCTGCGTTATCTGTCGTTGAAAGCTAATACACGACATCTTACTTTTTCGACTAAATGGGAAAAGCCCTTGGCAACAAAAGGCTGGAGATGTCACGGGCGACATGGCGACATGACGCTTTAAGCTTTAAACCCTACCAGACCAGAGAGCTGTTCGGGTATGGAGTCTTACTCCGTACTGCCCACTGACCCATCTACTTTCTCTCCACCCACACCCATTCTCTGCATGGATGTACCCGAGAGTGCTGGAACCGAAGAGCTCCGTGGCGTTGTGGAGATCTTACACCACTGGGCCGGGAATCGGTCTTTCAGTGAAAAAAACTGCCACCCTCTGGCCATCGTATAGACCCCGATGAATAGAAGCGTCCATGATTACAGTAGGGAATTCTCTCAACCTACCTGAAACACAAGGCCATGCTTTCTTCCAAGCCCTGTCCAGTCCAGGAAAATTCGGACTGACGAGTGGGATGTGATACTCAACCATATACCACGTACTACATGAGGGTTGAGACTTACACCGTTTGCATTCTGGAGTACGAGTCCCAGATCCAGCCTGAGACCAGTCGTCCAGACACCATGTAAAAGGTTGTAGGAAAACGGATATCAATTTCAACTTGCCCCCAAATTGTCAAGCAAATAGAATATAGCGAATATACATGTGTTTCAGTGTTACTTTGAGTATCGTAAGTCATAGCAGAAGAGTATCGCTGGTCTGTCCAAGGGTCTGACGTCAGAATGGCTGTGATCCGTTCAGCTCTGGCTCAACACCTCGCTCATCACCGCAACCCTGGGCCTCTTCGCATATGGCGGATTCATACCGACTCCATCGACGTATTGCCGAGGTCGCGACTCTTTGCTGCTCACTTGAAGTACGTTGGCCTTGTCGGACAACGGTACGGCGGACCACTCGTTCCGTGCAAGTAGCAACGGTCGCCACTGAGGATCCCTCGACATCAGCCGCTCAGCAAACCTCCAAAGGCGGTTGTCTCCTTTCCCGACCAGGATATGACGCAGAAGAACACGCCCACACGACCATCTATCCGCCTTGATCGGGCTATACCACGCCCTCGGTCCGCCTTCCTCTCCCATTTCAGGTGCCGTCCAGTCTCTGGTCCCGCGGTATTTGTCGACTTCCGTGTTTTCATCCTGAACTTCGATAGCTACGTCGAAATCGATGATTTGCAGGCAAAAATCGTCGTCACAGACAAGGTTGCCAGGCTTGATGTCTCTATGTGCAATTCCGTGCTCGTGAAGATATCCGAGCCCCTCGATCAGGCCCCGCCCAAGCTGGTCACGACCGCGAACACCGCGACTGTTCATGACTTCTTGGTAGCAGATAGAGTGCAGCTTCGGTAGAATGAGCCACCCCCCGGTGGTTGAAGGGATAGTCTCGATCAACGAGATGACATGAGGAGACTGTGGCCGTATTGTATGGAGGTACTTGAGGATGTCAAGCTCCTTCGATCCCTTGCGAAGGTGCTTTGCGATCAACTCTGTCTTGTTCCGGTCGCTCTGTCGATACACCGTGCGGATGTTCGGTGGTAGCTGCAAGACAATGGTCAATGCGGCGTCATGAATGGAGAAATGGATTCTGGTATGTTGTACCTTGTCGATTAATTCCCAAGTACCGCCCTCCGTCTCGAGTATATCTGGTACTACTTGATATCCGTAGGCTTCGAGCTGTTCATCTGCGTCTCCATCGCCACCCTTATGACGGACATTGCGTTCGGGTTGGTTTTCCCCATCATCGTTGGCACTACGCTTGGATTTGCTGGTGAACGCCTGCAGGCGATGTTCCGTTCCAAAGTTTTTGACAGTGGTAGCGAGCTTCTTGACCTTTGTTCCCGTGTCTCCGTTGTCGCTCTCGTCGGCCAATGCGGAACAAAAATTGTACAATTCGAGTGCGAATGCAATGCGGTCTCCTCGATTTGCGAATACGAAGGTTCGCAAATTGCGAAAAACCTACGACGATTCAGCATACAATTTCAATGGTGTAGAGTATGCGTGCGTACCTCATCACCGGAATCCTTTCTCTGATATAGCAGGTAGCGGTCTGCCTGTCCGCTACCACTGATATATATGGCCACGAAAACGAAATTCTTCTCGTTCTTGTACGTATCCAAGGTGGTGTTCGCGAATCGGACAACGCTTGCTCCCTGAATCATCATGCGGTGATGATCCACGGCGGATTGACCTAGTAAAGTGGAGTTGACCGCCACGGCCATCCGTGGAAGGTCAAACTTGAGAACGAGGAAATCGCTTTTAGGTTTGTACGTGTAATAGAGTTTGTCGACTTTGATGATGAGCTCGAACGGCCACGATTCTTGGCCTCTGTTAAAGGATTTTAACTCGACAGAATATAAAAATGGGCTGACCCTCACAGCTTAACGGAAAGTCTTGGTGTTCTAGTTGCAATGCTTGAAGGACGTGATTTAATCTGACATACGATTGGGAAAAAAAATAGCCAGTTTGCATCGCATTCTTTGAACAGCCTAGTGTTTCCGTTGTTCCGGATCTCCCAATGCTCCCCCAAATATAAGGACGAAATTTGGCCAACGTGTATAACCTCTTGTTTGACAACAACGGCAGGGACATTCGCCGTCGAATAATCAAAATAATCCTCGCCACCGTCCACGATGTCAGCAGCTGTTCCGCGCATCTGACCTCGTCTGTCAAAAGTTGAAAACACGATAAGATAAAACACAACGGACATTATCTGCCACCTTTCGCTTTCGAGCCAGCATCTGTTTGTACTTCTTGACAAATTCGGGAATGTCGCGATCGTCATCGTCATCGTCCCGATCCCTTATACCGTTAAATCGGATATCTCCTTCCGTGAAGCCCCCTTTAGAGCTCGCTTTGAGGAAGCGATGTTCATATTCTCGGACCGCCTGTAAGGTGATGGGGCTTCCAACTTGGTCCGACGTAACGACTATGGCCTGTATGAGAACGCAGTGGACGGCAGTAGGAGCACATGACGTACCAGGCTGACCGGGCAACTTTACAAACAGTATCTCATTCTTCGAGATGTTTAGTTCTGCTATCGCCTCCATTCCGCCGAGTGATTCGACTCTCTCGTTGGAGAAGACGTCGCTGATTTGACCCGCCAACACTTTACGGTTTCTAAAGTTAAAAGAAGTCGGGTCGATGCATCTCCACACGGTGAGATCGGCGGGGATGATGTCGGTGCGGGAGGCTCCTAGCCTCTCCTCCTTGACCCTCTCCTTCAAGGCGTGTATAGTAGATTCACCAGTAGAGTCAACCGGGAAAGTGTCCCCAATGACCTGTAAATTATGGTCGATGAGAAGAAGCCAGATTTCCATGATGATGGTGTGTGTACAAAGGGGACGAACGTGCAACGTAACGGGAGTGTCACGCGTAACGCGTAACGCCCTAAGAAGGAAGGTCCGTCGCACGGGCATACAGGCTTCCTCCCTCCAGTCAGCGCTCAGCCGCTCGATGTGAGTTTCGTAGTGCGTCTCGTCGCGCGTGCCTCTGCGCCTCTTGCTAAATTCCGAAAATGAGGGACTGGATCATCTGGTATGCACTTCACCGCTTTATCACCTCGCGCTTCTTGACCCATCCTGAGAAGGGTAAAGCGAGGAACCTCTGCGCCTCACTCATCAGAGCAGCCTCTAAATGATGCCGATATCGAGCGCATTAAAGACATTGCTATTATACAGCTCGACGACACGCGTACAGAGCTAGAACGTGCGAATGCCGTCGCGCACTCCATGAACCAAAGGGACAACGACAGCGAAGTCGATGAAATCAAGGTTGACGACGACGACGAAGACTCTGCATGGGTGGAGTGTGTCTCCCGCATTCTGCTACGGACAACTGATTGACTGGTCTTGCAGCGAGGATGACCAAGCCATGGACGATGACGCGACGAAGGACTTCGTTTCCCCAAAACGAAACGGAGATCTCTCCGAGTACAATTTAGATACGTATGACGAAGAAGACGATGGGCCGGCATCCAGTGCGTCTGGTCACGCCGTATTTGGGATCACCACCAACAGACAACATGCTCATGACCGCCCTTGTCGAACAGAACGTGCCTCAGCTCCATTTCTTCGTCTACGGTGAGCCGACGGAGTACCTGGGGCCGCATCACGGCCTGCTCCTCAGCAGCATGCCGTGCCTTGAATGGCTCGACTATCCAGTTTCGTTAGCTACTGGCAAAGAGGAATGCATGGACACCGAGGACGGCCCCGGTTCACCTTTCGGAAATGACGTCGCCATCGGCATGGCTCGAACCAGAGATCAAGATCTACTCCATCGACCTGCTCGGCACCATCTATCCCGATGCCGTCCTCGGTAACCTGGAGGAGACGGCGGCGCACGTCCCAGAGGCCGCGGGCACAGGCAAGAAGAAGCGCAAAAAGGCGAAGCGCCGGTCGGCGAGCGAGGCGAACCACGTCGACGCCATCCTCTCCCTCTCATGGAACCGCACCACGCGACAGATGCTCGCCAGCTGGAGCGCGGACCGCACCGTCAAGCTGTGGGACCTGTTGCGGGACCCGAAGGAGGGCACTTTGCGCAGCTTTGGGAAGCTGCATAAGGACAAGGTGCAGGCTGTGCAGTGGAACCCTACAGATCCTGCAGTGCTGCTCAGCGGGAGCTACGATCGCATGGTATGGGTGTTCGACTCACGAGCGCCTGACGCGAGCGTGGGTGCCGTGGTCGGCGCGGACGTCGAAGCCATCCGTTGGGATCCATGGGACAACCACGGCTTCTATGTGTGGGGGTTCTCCTTTCCATCGCATGCTATGGGAGACTTAATTGGTACTTATTTATAGGTTTCATTGGAGAACGGAATGGTGGTCAATGATTTCGACGCGCGCACGCTGCCGTTGGATCTCGACCAACCGTCGCCAGCCCGTTTCACGATCGCGGCGCATGACGGCGCAGGATGTGCGTTGGACGTGAATGCGCACATCCGCAGGTGCCTCGCTACAAAATGGTGAAAATATGGAACATCCAGGAGCACGAAGACGGTACGAAGAGGCAGGTCAGCCTTGTCGCAGGCCGCGACCTCGGACTGGTGAGCGCGACGTATCACAACGCCAGTGTTGGGATGACTGAACCCTTGCAGGGCGAGGTCTTCTCGGCTGTCTGGTCTCCAGACGACCCTTTAACGCTCGCTGCGGCGGGCTCAAAAGCGAAATTGCAGATTTGGGACGTCGGCGCGAACATTGGTGTGCACAAGGTGTTTGGTCCCAGGCTGGCGGAAGCGGGACGCAAGCTTCGAGAAAGGACCACCGGGGGCGTCATCGGTGTTGCGGACGATGAGGAGGACAGTGATGATGATGAAGAGTAATAGTTGTTTGTGCCGGCGGGACACCGCACGAGTTACTCCATGCTACAATCTACGCGATTCGGCTGCAGACGGAAGAATTGCGACGACTGGACTAATCAATTAAACTGTGAAAGCAAAGCCGTTCACTTCACATACAGTACAGTCGTCTGCGTTGGGCCTGAAATCCGTCCTCACCGAATAAGGCCGTTCTGTCTCCTGCATCCATCACTGGCAACTGTCAATTGCATAATGGATCTCCGTTCTCTATCCCTGCCGCCGTAAAACCCCATAATCCTATAACTTCCGTCGGGTCCTGGTGTTATTGTCTCATCTGGAGTTTAAGCGTACGTTTGCGACGTCCGCCCTACAAGGGGCTACATGTGGTATCAAGTCGGCGTCCTGTTGATTCACCTTCTACCAGTCTAGGCTTGCTAGTAGGCTTCAAAGCTGTGCCCTAACTGTCTACTGTAGGCCGATTGTCTATCGAGACTGTTGCCGATGCGATATTACAACGCTCACCGGTACTCGTAACAAGCTACAGATACCGACACCGACAACGACACCAAGCTGTCCAGCCGTAATTAATGCTACGATGAGCCTGATCCCACCGAACTGTTTGTCCTTCAATCGAGGCGCTTGTTTTGTTTCCTGAACGATAACGATAACAGTGGCGAAGAACTGATTCTTCAGGCGAAATGGTTTCGCGATCTTGGGACCATTATGTGCTCGGAGGACTAGCAGAGATTAAATTCCCATCGGAATCAGCCAGTCAGTGGCCGTCACTTCAACACGAATCTGATGTCGTGTACTGGTGCATATATCTTTCAAGAGCCACACAAGCTTCTTCTGTAGAGTCTAATGTCTTGGGGGAGTGCGGTGAATGAGTCAGGTCTTAGGGTAAACACGTCTATGTTCTGGTGACATCAAAGCATGTGGCACTCATACATAAAGGTGGGCATGTACAACTGTTGGTGATTCATGCCCCGCCTCGCAGACGAGTAGATTAATTCCAGGGAGAGCCCGTGATCCATAAGATCCTTCCAATGGTGCATGAAATGTCATAAGCAAGCCGTGGAAAGGATTTACAGCAGAGGAAAGGCTGAAAGCCACTTGCAGTAAACCTCTGTATTCATCATGCCAGCAAAATAGTCGTAGATACGTTAGGAAGAGCGAGAGAAAACGGAGCCGCCTTCCCAGCATTTCTAAATAGCCGCCAGTGGTCGCGCCGCTCACGTATTACTGGCGGCAAACGCGTCCCGCGTGGCTTCGGCCTCTACAAACTCCTCGCACTCGATGCGACTCTTCTTCACGTCCACCATGAATAAAAAGATAGTGCTGAAGAGCCCGCTAAAAATCGTATTAGGACCAAGGGGGAGACCCGAGGTCTAGAGAACTCACAGGCCAAACAGGAACGCGAACGGCATGTTGTCATTGTTATTTGAGGCAGATATAATCGCTTCAGAGACAAAAGGTCCAATAAACGCTGAGGTCTTCCCAACCTGTCGTATTTGACTTCAGCAAGTGACCCACGCAGATGATCAAGTGGGTATTACCACAGAAAACAGAGCAAAGAAGAGGAACCTGCGTAAGAAAACAACACCTCAGGACCGACACACGCAGAAAATAATGGAAAAAACAGACATTTGAGGAAGAGGTGATACTTCGCTAATCATGGTCTGGCTGTATGCGTACCATGGGCAGACCATCAACCCGTAGAAAACTTGATACAGCCTTGAAATAAAAATGAGTACGCGTCGAGTGGAGAGAGACACTGCACGCACCAGATCTCCCAGACATGCTTAAAGCCAATCTTGTTCGTGTGCACGCCAGCGAGACCCCAGGCAGTGAGAACCTGAAGCCGGGTGACCCCGTCATGGAAAATTCCAGTGTGTGAGACATCTGACTCACCAGAATCCAGAATACATTGAAAATTAACATCTAGGTTTACGACGTGGTTAATACGAGGGGGTAGATCGCTGAGAATTGCTTTACCGTCTTCGTAGTTATGTTATATTTCTTTTGAACCAGCCAGAATATGCTGCGAGCGGTTTCAGCCTCTGGCACAAATCAACAGACTTTCGGTTCTTACTAGATTCCGAGTCCTTGCGTCACTATCCCAACCAGAAGTAAGAGGGTGAGCTGCAGTGTAGAATAGGCTACAACGCTACATGGATGACGCGTTAAGAACAGAGGGATTTTGAAGACAATCTAACCAACCTGTTCTGAAGAGTTCCGATAACGGTTCTGCAACGAAAAATGAGCCTCACGAGTACGTGTGATCGTGTAAGGCACCTACACAGTGGTATTCAATACATCGCCCCTACGGGAAAAGGGGGGCGTCAAGACCTGCGCGTTGAAGAAACGAGAGGGACTTGCATGAGAAAATAGAATATAAGATACAAGAAGGTTTGTGTCAATCGTAAGCATTCTCGTAAGGCAACGTAGGCCTGCTTGAATCCAATAGTCATGAATGAAGTCCCCGGAGGGAGGGCGAGACCAGGCCGGCGCTTTTCAAAGATGAACCAAGGAATGGCACAAAGTACTGGGAGAATGTTAATGAGACGCGTAAACGCAAAACAGTATCAGCCAGCGGAGAGACGAACACCACACGCCTCCAGAGAATGCGATCAGCACGCTGAATGCTTTCGTATTGTTTTCCGGGCTCGCATCAGCATGTAGCGCTTTGAGAATGCCGACCATGATGGCGAGAATGATGATCTCTCCTGCCGAACTTATGGCAAAGGATATATTGGAGACGCGATTACGTGCCAAGGATTCAAAAAGGGAATGGTCATCCGAACTGTCTTGACCAGTCAGTGAATGATCGCAGATGAACCCAAACGGGGGTGCTGACGGCTTTAATCCTCGTTTCGCCTCATCAGCAGAGTCTTGAACTTCTGGGAGATTGCGAGCCAGGCCAGGAAACGCGGCGGTCCAAAATGTAAGGGCACCCTAGAAAACGGCGTATCAGTAGCTGCGTCAACAAAGTGACCATATGGTCTCGCTCACCTGATACGAGATCACTGGAACAGCGGATGTATGCGTTGAGATGAGAGAGTAAGAATAGAAAATGTGGGACCCACAGCCGAGAACATATAATGCAACGCCGGTGCGCCACTGAGATGGGTCTTCGACCCCAAGCCATGCAAACGAGACGCCGATGGCCAAGACCGTGAAGAAAATGGTGATGTTCGGTCTATATGGTCCAACTGTGACTCTCCCATCGCATTTAGTACAAGATCCTAGCGCACCTCCACGTTCCATAATCGGCCCATCCGCCGATCGTCAACAACAAAACGGCCTGGATAGCAAAACTGATCCCATTCGTGAGGAGAACGATCGAGTTGACTGCATATCATGAGATCCTCAGGAAGTAATCAAGTGAGAATGACGACTCGCCATTCCTAACGCGCCCCAGATAGGGCAGCACGCATTCGGTACCGCTAGCACACGGCGCAGAGAACGGTGGATGGCTTGGATCATAACCCGCGAGGTAGAGCAAGTTTTGGAACTGGGACGGGCCAAAGTTGAAGCCAGAGAGACCATTGTTGCCCTTGATCGACATCAGGAAACGAAGAGTGGGCACGCGGAGAACACAACACAACGCACAACATAGTACAAATAGAAGCACCAGAGCTCTCGACGCGACGTCGTCATCCACAGTCCGTGGTCTCTTGAAACAGTCACGTCTGGGGTTTGCTTGCCGACTTGAGAATCCTCGATGTCTAGATTGACTTTAGGATCGTCTTTCGAGTCCCGGGTATCGTCAATCATGGTGGGAGGGCAGAGAAGTAGAAGAAAACAAGGCAGAAGCGACGACCCATGATAAGGGAAAAAAAACTATCGGACGGGCTTCTCAGAGAAGCCTATTGGTGACCCGGACCTGTTTTGCGAGTGCGATTCGGAAGGTACTCCAAGCTGACTAAGCAGGTGCCGACTCCATCTGGGAATCCAACTACTACAAGTGTTTGCAGACCTGGTTCCTGGCCCATATGTTTTCTTTCCGGTAATCTGTTCTACATATTACAAGCATATTAACGAATAACCGATAGACTACCAATGAGTCGAATACTGTCCAGATATGAGAGCCCCGAATGATAAATAAATTGCAGTACAGAAAAAAGGTATCGACGTATAAGAAATTTTGCATAGGAGTGACAGTGATGGAACAAGCAGAGTGCGGAAATGAAGAGTGTCGCGAAACGGGAGTGTGTGTGCAGGTGTAAACGCTTAGCCCACCGATTTTAGCGCTGTCTGGTGATCGGAAGTTTTGCCATGAAAAGCTCCTTGTTAGCGTCGCTCGCAGAGCGAAAATCTGCCGAACGGAACGGGAAGAGGCAAACAAAGTACTGAATAGGAAATCAGAAATCAGTTGGCAGGTCCACATCTGAGTAAACTGCGCACCATGAGTGCCATGCCTCGCTGTTCAAGGCTTTCGGTTATCTCGACGCTCGGATCTCGGTGGAGCGTCCCATTAAGCTTAATGCGCCAACGGACCTGAGGGTGTTCATCGCTCGAAGGAACTTCCCAGGCCCGGGAGTTGGCCTCCCACTGAGCTCTCGCAGCCCAATCAGTACGGTGATACGAGGAGCGGTTTCTTAGTGTGAAAGGGTGGATTTTTGCTACGTCGCCGAAAACCAGGGCTTTGAGCAACCGTACGTCGATGGCATGTGATACGGCGAGTAATTCGAGTGCTTCGTGGCTTTCGCTTGTCATGACGAGGCGGAGTGGGATGGCGTTGCTCACTGGGTGTGAAACCTAGGACGATCGAAGATAAGCGAAGGCCCAAAATAAGCATGGGAAGTGCACAGCTTACGGGGACAATCAGCTAAAAACAATAATAAGGTGAGCCGAGATAGCCAAATTTGGTATTTACATGCTTACCTTGCATTCGACGCTGACCTGGAGCTGACGAAATATGACTCCCCTCACAACCACCTTTGGGCATTTTTGTTGTGGCCAGGCCGAATCCACAGTAAGACCAGGCGATTCCCCCGAGTTACTAGACGGGAGTTCGGTCGAAAGCAGAGAGGGAGACGAAGTTATTACGGGATCTGGAAGCGGCACATAATGGATTGGTTGCCTCAATCTGAAGCAGAAGCCAACTGTGAAAAGTCGCTCAATAGAAGAGTAAGGCGGATAGCACGTACCCGACATTGCGAGTGAGACGTCCACGACGATAGATTGTAACTATGAGTTGAACTTTTGGTCTGTTACGATGGCCGCTCGGCGAAAGATGTCCAAGGGAGGAATCGGCGCGGCTTGATGCCGCGGTGGAGCTTGAAGACGAGGATAGAACGGGTGGGGGTGTGAAAACAAATGGCCAACTAAACCGGCCGCCTGATATACAAAATTCGTCGACCTGCTGGGGCAAGAGTATATGCTTGTTCTCGTAGGACGGACTGATGGGGTCGGATTCGAACAACTGAAACTGCAAATACTGTCTCAGTTCGGAGCCCAGCAATTGGGAAATCAACTCACCACCACCTCCATGCTCCGCATATCACTGAGGTTATCCCGAGGCAATAAAATGACACCGTTTAAATCATCTCCGAAGTGGAATAGAGGAGGATCGAGGACTTTATGCGCACGGCTCGCGACGACGACGACGGCATACTCTCTCCCACGAGACGTCAGAGTGTATTCGTGTGCGGTGTCGAATGAAATCTTTGAGGGTGGTACGATGCCGTGTTCCTGGGAAGATGGTCCCGCAGTGGGCTGCACGGCAGACTGGCCGGTCGCAGGATTGAGGCCAGTATAGGGAGACGGGGTAGAAAACCGGCGTAGAAGAGCATTTGCATCGAATGGAGGGGAAGGCGTGACGGAAACGCTAGCCCGATCGCTACGGATTCTGGCTACGGGAAACATGGCAGGGAGAAGTGAGTGTGTAGTGTAGACGTCGAGCTTCGTGCGTGCCTGGATTAAAACGAGGACACGCACGTTCGTGACTTAGAAAGGCATATGCACTGACAAAGTTCCTCAGGTCAGGGTCTTAGTAAGAGCGCGCTACATCAGGTCGACTGTTCGGAGCTGTGCATACTCAAGAGCCGACGTACAGGGTTCGGCTAAGTTAGTGCTGTACTCCTTCCCGGCAGTTCCCGAGCCAGCCACGCCACGACCTGAGACCGTCGAGCCAGTGTGCAGACCATGTTCCGCGCTTTGCCAGTCGCGAGACAGGCAGTTTCAAAACGAAATGGGGGGCTCGTTCGTATTTCTCGTCGTGTGAGTTTCTTCTCCTTCGTCGCCGTCACAACTAAGCCCCACCCCAGCGATTCGTGACAGAGACGACGGATACAACTGCCACCTCTTCTGTCACCCCACCAAAGAAGAGCAGCTATTTCCTCACCAAAGTCATAGTCTACACTGCCGCTGCAACAACGACGTTCTACGTTGGCGGCGCCTTCCTGGCGTTCAACAACCCTTCCTACCATTCCTTCTACCAACAGCATATTCCTTTAGCTCCTTCCGTGCTCCAATATGGGGAGGACCACGGCTGGGATTCCCTCACAATTATTGATGTTATCGTGAATGCCTATGATGGCGTCTCGGGGGCATACTCGTTTGTGCGGAAACAACTGGGGTATTCTGTCGAGGAACCGTCCAGCAAGGTTCCCTCGAAGCCTAAACCAACCACCGAGAACAGAGAAAACGAGGTCAAAACACGGGTCCAGAGGGCTGTCGACAGACTTAAGACAGATATAAAGGTTGAAGCGAAGAAAGCCCATGACCAGGGTGTCAAGGCCGCGGCCATCGCCAGACACCAATCAATTCAATTCACAGAAGGTGTTGAGGAGCTCGTTCTCGAGGCAGAGGCTGCACTCATGGGTAAACCCTTCAAAAAGTCACCACCAGTCGAGGCGACCACCACCACATCAGACCAAGCAACACCTGTTGCCTTGGAGGTTTCTGAACCCCAACCTGCTCCGGTTGGGGCAGAGCCTGCAGAACCCGCGCCGAAAAATGTATACAATGTTCCGCTACCGCTTGGCCACGAACCCCCACCTGGCTTTACCCGTCCGGCCCCTCCTAAACCTCCGAAGCCTTTAGCGCCCGGTGAACTGCTCCCGCTCGTCGCACCTGCCGTTGAAGAATTACGTTCCTCCGAGCCGGTCCTAACGCACCTCGCCCAGACCATTGACTCGCTCGCTTCCTTCCTCAACGCGAATCCCACTGCCGCCAACAAAGCACGTGGTGTTCTTGATGTCGCAAAGAATGACTTGTCCGGGTTGGCGCATAGTTTCGAGCGCCTGCGCGAAGAGGAAAGGTCGAAACTCGAGCAGTCACTGGATGAGCAGACTAGGGAGTATACACTCAAGTTGCTTGAGCTTGAGCTGCAGGCACAGGACAAGCTCGAGAGTCAGGAGACCGACTTCCGCTCCTTCTATGAGGAGGAGAAAGCGCGTTTCGCTTCAGCATATCGAGAGAAGCTCGAGCAGGAGTTGCGAACACAGAGCGGTATCATCAATGAGCGGTTCGTGTTTATTTCGTGGCAGAGAGCTCCTACTGATCTCGTGCCCAGACTGAAGGAAGAGGTCATCGCACAAGGAATCGAACTCCAGCGCCGATGGATCCGAGAAATCAAGGTCCGCATCGAGGAAGAGCGCGGCGGCCGCCTCGCCAAACTCGACGAGCTCGCCGCGAACCTGAAGCGTCTCGAGCGCGTCGCGCTGGACAACTCGACCTACCTCGACGAGAACCTGCGCATCCACGCGCTCTGGTCCGCCCTGCGTGCCGTCCACGGCGCCGTCGACGCGCCCACACGACGCCCGTTCCGCGACGAGCTGCGCGTGCTCCGCCACGCCGCGGCGACGCGGGACGACGCGGTGGCCGGCGCTGCGCTCGATGCGCTCGATGCGGGCTCCGCGCCGGACGTCGGGGTCGAGCCCCTCGCGGATCTCGCGTCGTGGTTCGCGACCAGCGTCGCGCCCGCCGTGTCGCGCGTCGCGCTGGTGCCCGACGAGGGTGCGGGCGTGCTCGCGCACGTCGCGTCGCATGTGCTGTCTGCGTTCACGTTCCGCAGGCAGGGGCTCGTCCCTGGGGACGACGTGCTCAGCGTCCTTGCGCGCGCGGAATACCATCTGAATGAGAAAGACCTAGAAAGCGCAACGCGCGAGTTGAATCAGTTGCATGGCACGGCGAAGGCCCTGCTGAAGGACTGGCTAGATGCGGCGAGGAGGCGGTTGGAAGTGCAGCAAGCTTTAGAGGTGTGTTGCTCGTTTCGATTCAAGGATACGCTGGCTAATGGTTGAATGACAGGTCGTGCACGCCCATGCCACCCTCTCCTCGCTACTTGTTGCGCAGGGTCATTAGACATATCCATTAGAATAAATGATAGTCCGCTTTGCTGTCTGTTTCGGGGCGAATCATGATGGAACGCATTCTATTCACACACCAAGAATGAACCCAACCAAAACGTATGGGGTATAGAAATATGTCCACGGGAACAAAACCAAAATAATATCACTCTTATATCGTTGGTGGTGGCGGCGCCGTTACAGAATAGCTGCTCGCCACTAACGCACATTCACATATGACCTGCGCCCGTCGTACGACCGTCTGCGTGTTATCTCCAGGTGCGACGCCGGGCCCTGGGGGCGCACGCGACACCTTGACGAGGCCAGGGAAAATAGTCGCGCCAACGCGGTCGAGCTCTCCGCGCTCGCTACGGCGGCAGCGCTTTGCAAGCTCGACCTGGCGCGGATAGAGGGTGCTCGCGAGCTCCGGCACGAACGAGCGGTAGAATGCGTCTGCGCCGGGGCCGGCGGTGGCGGGCGCGCCGTGCAGCATGCGCGAGAACTTGTACGCGTCCTCGAGCACGCCGCGCGTGCCGAGGGGGTCGTCCGCGCTGTCGGGCAGCAGCGCTGCGAGCGACGGAACGTTCTCCTCGAAGATCATGCGCGTCGTCTCGGGCGCGACGTTCTCCACCGCAGCGGAGAACGTCTGGCGGCGCCAGACGGCCGCGACAGTCGGATCCCCTTTTAAAGAGCTGCAGCGGTGATTGTGGGAAATAATAATAATAATAAGCGTACGGGCGAAGAGATGCTCGTGGATGCGCGTGAGCTGGACGTTCGCCTCGGCCGAGCTCGTCACGATCAGGCAGTTGATGATGCCCTCCGAGATCGCCTCTGCCATCGCGTGCCGCAGGAGGCTCTGCACCATCATCTGCCGCACGTCCGTGAACAGCGGGTTCTCCCCCGCGCCCGCCAGGTCCGCCAGCGCGGCTTCCTGTAGCGTTGCCGCGGGCGCGGGCGCGAGGCGCAGCACGTCGCTCGCCCAGCGGTTGATCGTGCGCTCGAGCTGCGACGCCGTGTTCTATGTGCGTGGTGGGCACGGTGAGGTGGGACTACGCGATCGTGTGTCGTCGTACCTTGATGGAAAAGTCATCGATGGAGCTCCCGCCTGCTGCGCGTCGGGGCGCGTCGAGGGGTTCTGGGTCGGGGGACGAGCCCTCGAGCGCGGCGATGCGAGCGTGCAGTCGTGCGATCTGTCGCTCTTGCTCCTCGAGCTGCCCTCGCTGCTCCTCGACCTTTTGATGTGCGATGGCCTAACAGAACTGTCGGCTACTAAATATCAAGCACATCGAGGAAATGGCCGCACAAAGTTCGTCAAGGCATATCGATACTGTTCTCCCGAAACGCTATCGGTCGTGTGGATAGAAGGCGTAGAATGTGTAGAATGTGTAGGCATTACAGTATATGTCGCTGAGATAGGGCGGAGGGTGGAAGGATGCCGCAACCATCGCTCGGGCGTCTTTTCTTCACGGCACAGGCGAGAGGCAGTGCACACACAACACCAGACTGATATCTACTAGGTTTGGGCACTACTTGCCATACAAACTCTCCACGCCAAATTCCCCACCGCTTCCACGGTCAAGCTGGCTGAACGGGTCGCGCATGCTACCCGTCTTTGCGCGCCAAAGTTGCGTGTATAATGCCTTCAGTCTTTGCAAATCGGTGTCGAGCGCCGCAATTTTGTTTGCTAAAGCAACAAAGGAGGTATTCTGCGCCTCGAGTGTGGCAGTGATTACTACGCATAGACTTAGCGACATCAAAGGATCGACTAAAGGAGCTGACCTTGGGGCGTATACTGAACCTGCTGAGCGGCCGAGGTAAGCTTTCGTTCAATTTGCTGTAAAAAGGAGGTCATGAGTCGGCGAGAAAACAAAAACCGAGGAGCAGGGGCTTGCCTCTATAGTTTCTTTATATGATTGCAGACGCTTGCGCATTTGATCCGTTATTCGCGTGAAGAATCTGCAACGTGTCAAGATATCGTTGGGCTGTGAGCGTGTAAAGCGTACTCGAGAGGGAAATTTGCGTGGTTGCGCAGATGAGCTCCGTGTTGCTGGGGATTTCGGAAACCATCGATGATGTGCACAGCAACAATTGTGTCTTGTACCGACTGGTCAACCTTTGCCTTCAAATCACGCGTACTGAGGATGTCGTTTTGAAGGACCGTTATAGAGTTGATCAGGTCCTGATGCCCGCGGTATTCGATTCAGACAGCGACGCCGCTCATGTGAACCACTAACCTTGTGCATGCCACGGATCAAATCCTGACCCTTGGTCGCTTCATCGCCGACCTGACGTTGCTTCAAGTCTTTGCTGATCTGCAGTCTCCCCTGGATATGCGCTCTGACGTGGATTGAAGATATGAGGTCGAATGGCGACGAAACAGGCTGCGTACTCGATGTCCTCAAAAGTTTTCTTCACGTTTTCGGGAAGGTCATTGAATTTGGTAGACTTGATAAATAGTGGCTGTCCAGTTTGTGCAGTTGGCTGCTGAGTAGGAGCAGTAGACAGTCTGGACTGTGTTCAGCGAACCATCTGGTGAATTAAGACTTATCAAGGTCACGAACCCGAACCTAAAAATGAATAAGGGTTACTTCGGGCAACGGCGTCAATGACACTCACCCCATCGATGGCTTGGCTTGGTTGGTGGAAGAACTAAATACAGACCTGAAACGCGAACCAGCTGTCGGATGACAAAAGCGTCAAGAGAAAAAAAAAACGGCTGACGGTTGTTGTGGTGGATTCTGAGCGGACCCGAATAACGAACCACCAAACCCAGTACTCTGTTGCTGTTGCTGTTGTGGCTGCTGTCCGAACAACCCGGTTCCCAATCCAGCTCCCTGCTGTTGAGGCTGGTTTGGTCCCATGGATGTGCCAGCCCCAAATGCCGACTTTGGCAGGAGAGGGTTTCCTGAATTCCACGAACCTCCTCCAAAGGCGGGCGCTCCTCCTGTAGCAGGTGGTTGACCTGCAGTCGCCGTCGACGAGCCAAAAAGGGCGGGCACACCACCGCTCGGGTTCGATTGGCCAATTAAAGATGCACCCGGTTGCTGTTGCTGCGTCGGGCCAAGGTTCCCAAAGAGAGATTGAGTAGGTTGGTTTGGCTGTTGTTGCTGTTGACCGAATCCAGAGAATAGGGATGGTTGGGCAACGCCGGCGGGTTGCTGGGTATTACCCGCGGTGGGATTCTGTGTAGAGAACATGCTGTACCATCATAGTCAGTGGAGAATGCACCAATCGGTGACAACAGTACTCACTCGGTTCACTGGCGTTTGCCTCGACTCACTGAAGCGACTTCTTGTTCTAATGTCACGTGATGGCGACTATTGTCAAGTTCATTAGCTAAGTTCTTTGTTCCATTGGTTCTGTCGTCCGAGGTCGATGTCTCTAATCTCAGTCAGGCCCAATAGTGTAGTCAAGAATTTGGTGTATCTCCGGTGACGACGGCTATTCTCTGATAGGCCGCGTCTCGTCTCATAAGGACTGAATTTCGCGATGCGCTTGCTCTCTGGCAACTCCCCTCTATCTCAGGCTTCATTATGAGCACCCACTCCGCATCCTTGTTATATGACTCGGATTTCAATCCATGGAGCCAGCCGTTCTGCCCTCAGACCAGCGTTCCGTCCGCTGTCGCTCCTCCCTCCCCTACACCGTGTCTGGGCACCAAGCACCAATATGCTCTTCGGGGTACCAAGGGCGATGTCCGACCTTGGCTTTCTCTTATCCTTGCCAGTCGCTCACCAAAGCCAGAATTACTCCCGCTGTTTGTTGGCAAGGACGTGATCTCTGGGGCAGTTGAACTTGATCTACCAAAACCGGAAACCATACGGGAAGTGAGAATAGCGGTGTGTCTTTTCCCTTCACATTTACGTAGCAATTATTCAACAGCCTGGAAGATCAAGGGAGAGAGCACCCACCTTACCCAAGAATCGAGTACCTTTCTCGAGGTGTCACAGACCCTGGCAAGCCCATCGGGGAAACTCTCTGGGCAGGTTTCTTATCCGTTCAAATTTGTACTCCCGGAAGATGTTACTATTTACGAGTCCAACTGGGCCATGGTTTACCCTGTCCCGCCGAGGTTTCACGAGAAAGGAATCATCTACATCGACTACAAGGTCGTGGTGACCGTGCGTCGTGGGAAGTTCTCCGGAGACAATTCGTAAATACTGCCTTCTCCTGTCCTCAGCCTCAGTCTCACCCCTTTGCAGTCTGGTGTCCGATTTCTGTTATTTTCCCGAGACGACTGCAGAGCGGCCGTCCATTCTCCGAGAAAAGGCCTATTTGAACCCAACTCAATCAGTTATACCGACGCCGACGCTCGACCCTGGTGGATGGAAATTGCTCCCCTCCGTGAAGGCGGCCCTTGTCCCTAACACCACCGTGACGTTGCAACTGTCGATCGCGAATCCAGTGCGGCTCTATCCCTCCCACTTGTTCGGTCCTTGTTCTCACTCCACCCGGAAAACAGTTGTCGTTCGCACTTGGCACGCCAATACCGTTATTTCTCGAAGTACGTAACGGCGAGGCTACCTATTTTGATCCCGAGTCGATCGACATTCGTCTTGTTCGCGCTCTCGTCACGCGCGGGCTTACTGGTGGCACCCGCAAATTGGACGTCGCACGCGCCGTGTTATGGCCAGCGCAGGGCTCTTCTCTCCACAGCACGAAACTATGGGGGGAGATCCTCGTCGAAAAGTGTCTCACGCCAAGCTTTGATTTCTCAAACTGCTCGGTTCGGGTGCGTCTTCTTTCTGTGTGCAACTTATCTTTGAAAGCTCATGACGTGTCCAGTACTCCATCGTGCTATATCTCCGACACACGCCCGATAAATCTGAACGCGAACCACTTCTGTCGGAGGAGGTTCTCTTGACTCTGCACAGAGCCGTGGGCGTCGCCCCTCGACCACAAGCACCTCCCGGAATTATTCCTCAGCCAATTGAGCACAAGCGCTCGGTGACCACACGATCCTTCTTCGCGTAACTTCGAACGTGTTTCACCACTCGAGTGGTCTTGCACCTTGTATTGTACGGTGGACGACCCTGTATAGCGTAAGTACTCGTGTTCCTGAGAAGTATTTATGACCACCCCCAAGATATCTACATTTCCCCACGTAATTCCCTTCATCTATTGTATATGTACTTGATGAAGTGTATCTCGTTCCTGTGAACGTTCTCGCGTCAGACCATGGGCGCGGTGAGACCCGTAGCCCTAAAATCGAGTATTCAGTACGCCCACCGTTGTGACCGCAGCGCTGTCTAGCTGTGCCTGGCGGATTTACCCACCGTTCTACGTGACATGGGATAGGAAAAGACACGGTGCGCAGTCATGCGATCGTTATGTCCCATCATGTGGTCATCCTCTTCAGGGCGCAGGTTGATCCTACATAATACGTACAAATTTCCCCTTCCGTGATCCCAAAGACCGCTTCGTCTCCTCTGTAACAATGGAAGATCCTGCAGAGGAACTCCCAACCTACAGTCCCAATCCGGGACACCCACGGGCGGGAGCTAGCAGCGGGAGCTTGAGGAGCGAACATCGCTATGCACTCCAGGACAAGAACGGCCGCGATTGGCTTTCGTTCAAAGTTCAGAGCAGGGCCGCGGATTCAAAGCACATGCCGCTATTTCTGGAAGGCGATGTCATCAAGGGAGAGGTGCGCCTCGACCTCGCCAAGGCGGAGACACTGAAGGGGTTAACGATAACGGTGCGTCGCATCGCCTCGGTCATCTCACTCGCTCGTCACACCGTTTCCCTCCTCCGCGCTGCTACGTTACTAGATTCGCGCGGGAACGACGGCCGTAGGACAGGACGAGGAGCTCTTCCTGGACAAAACCGAGTCGGTATGGACACCCGCGTCGTCGAGCGAAGCCAAGGTCGTCGGCACGTACACGCATAAGTTCTCCATCACCATCCCGCGAGACACAGAGGTCGCCCTGGTCCCGAAAGCGACACCCAAACGCTTTTCACTTCCGCCGACGTTCTCCGAACGCGCTAGCCCCGCCTACATTGATTATAAACTGTACGTGACGGTACGCCGCGGTGGTCTACGCGTAAACAGCAAGTTCGTATCATATTTCATATTACCGTAAAACCTTCAATTTGACGTCCACGTCCGGCTGGCGGTGATTGTGCGCACAGGCTGTCAACCAGTTTTGCATTCTTACCACGCACCGTGGCAGACCCGCCGTCCCCCCTGCGCGCTCTCGTGTATGCTGAGGGTGGGGCGGTACTTGGTCCAGATGCGGACCCCCAAGGCTGGAAAGTGTTCGATCCTGTCAGGATCACGGGCATGCTCTTCAATGCGCGCGAGGTGAACGTGCAATGCACGGTGAGTGCTTTTGGTTTGCGAGCACGACCCCGCTGAGCCAAGAGGCGCGCAAGCTTGCCATGGCCACTCCGGTGTGTTTTTTTCATTGCTCCCTTCGTCACCTCGCTCAATCATTGGGTAAACCCAACCCTAGTTGACATACGCGAGTAATTCTCCAGTTCCTCTGCTCCTTACGCTCCGCGGCACGGACGTACAGGCCCTCGACTTGTTCGTCAGCTCTCCTTGCTTGCATCTCCTCCGTACCGTCGCGATTGGCTCGGAAGCGGCCGAGGAGGACTGGCCTCCGGCGAAGCAACAACACGTTCGTGTCGAGCGTGGCAAAGGGCGTATTCTGGCCGCACGAAGTGGGCGCTGGAGCCAGAGCTGAAGTCGGATCAGGGAAGGAAGCGACTGGGGATCCAGGTGTACGAGCGCTGCGAGGAGAACTGTTCATCCCAAAGGGGACGAAGCAGTCCTTTGCGTTTCCGCGGCTCGCGTGCAGGGTGAGTTCATCGTTTTACACTTTGGCGTTTCTCGTCCGTATTCAGCAAGGGTGCTCGTTTTCGTCGGCGCGCGGAAAAAATAGTACTCTGTCGTTCTTCTGCCACCACAGGTGCCCGGGTTTACCCCCACGACCGCACCTGACGGGCCACTCCTCATGGAGCGCATTACGGTCACATTGGCCAATGCACCAGGTATCATCCCAACATCACAGATTCCACCTGGCTACGAGGCCCCGACCGAGGGCAATTACAACGTTGCGACAGGGTTCCTTGAGAATGGTAATCAACGATTCCTTCACCACAATCGCTGATCGCCAAACAACGTTAAACAACATTTCTCTCCATCTGCATCGGTATCTGTTTTTTTTTTTTCCTTTTCAGTCGCGACAATGCATGCGAACTTTCCAGCTGGTCTCTCTATCTCACTCCTACCCATCCGCCCCCCAATCTGGCCCTTACACCCAGGCGGAAGGACTCACCGACGTTCTCAGCGCTGAGGCTCAAGACACAGCAATGACGAGATATGGAATTGCCAACAGGATTTGGCACACAGCTCCATCTCACAGTCGCTGATCCACGATCGTCATCTTGTACAAGATTCGCTCGCTAACCAAAGAGATGGCCTTCTGGTCCGCATTTGGGTTCTGGTTTACGTTCGCGTCAGTCCTTGTGCGCGCACGAGGCAACGGATTGGAGCGCTTGGGTGCTGGGGGAGGTGGGGAGGTGTTTGTGTTTGCTGGGCGGCGCAGGCCCTCTTGGTCAGCACCGGGAGAAGACGTGGCGTTGTTGGAGCGAGTGGGTTCATGGGGAACAGAAGAGAAGAAATGTTTGAGCTGTTCTTAATAAACAACATCATGTGAATGAGGAGTCGTGGGTGGGTGTTAGTTACATGTGACAACGGTGATGCCTCCTCCAAGTCCGAGTCCGGGGTCAGATTGATATCCGGCAACCTTATTATGCTGTGCCCGAGTCCTCTTCTTACCTTTCACTAATCTCCATGGCCGCACAGTCAAAGCAAGCACCACCAAAGCAACTCACTCCCCTGGGTTACGCTCTTGCAGGTGCCTTAGGTGGCTGCTTCAGTAATGCGTATGCAACCATCCTCCCGACGTCTCTGGAACTGACTGTTATTCGTTTCCAGCGTCGTCTACCCTCTCGACACGTGAGGTCTTGTGCGCTCACGTCGCAGCCCATATGTTAATCTACGTTGCAGACTGAAGACCCGCATCCAAGCTGACGCAGGCCGTGGCCACTCGGTTCGCTCACTGCTCGCGCGCATCCTCAAGGAGGAGGGTATCGCCGGCCTCTATCGAGGCTTTGGTGCGACCATGCTTAACACTTTTTCTATGCGTACGCCCCTCTCTTTGTCCTCTACATCGTACCTCAACGCACACACAACACAGAATACGCCTATTTCTTCTTCTACTCTCTCGTGCGCACATCGTACATAAAACGCCTTGCTGCGCGGCGCCCCGCAGGCTCTCCCGCACGTTCCCTCTCCACCATAGCCGAACTCGCGCTCGGTGCCATCGCCGGTGCTCTCGCGCAGATATTCACGATCCCCGTGGCCGTCATCGCCACCCGCCAGCAACTCGGAGCTCCCAAGGGCAAGGGTAAGGCCGGCGAGGAAGAGCACGACGGCTCCTTCCTCGGCGTCGCGCGCGAGATCGTGCGTGAGGAGGGCGTCACGGGCCTCTGGCTCGGCCTCAAGCCCGGTCTGGTGCTCACCGTGAACCCTGCGATCACATACGGCGTGTTCGAGCGCATAAAGGGCGCCGTGCTGCTCGCGCGCGAGAAGGTGGGGGATACGGGTTCCAGCCTCGGCCCAGGCCTCTCGTTTGCGCTCGGTGCGACTAGCAAGTCTCTCGCGACGGTGGTACGTCGCTGAAAACCTCACCGTTCATCCAGTTTTTGTAATGATGTCCACGTTAGGTCACGTACCCATATATCATGGCGAAAGTACGCATCCAGACGCGACAGAAGGGTGCGGAAGAAGAGACGGAGAACGGTACGCTCCCGACACACAATAATGGGAGTGCGCGACCCCCAGGCGCAGTCGATATCTTGGCGCGCGTCTTAAGGACGGAAGGCTTCTCAGGCTGGTACAAGGTGCGTTATCCTACTCCAGCTTCCCAACCGCATTGCTTGACGCTACATTATTTCTTTGAAGGGTATGGGTGCTCAGATTTTAAAGGCCGTGCTCTCCCAGGGTGTGTTGTTCATGTCCAAAGAGCAGTTTGAAGGGTATGCGCTCGCTATAATGGCGCTGTTTTACCGTCTCGGTGTAAGGCACTGAGGGCGGGGGCGAGCAGCGATAAGGACATGTATAACCATAGTACCCGGCGTGAGGTTATCTTTCGTCGAAATTTCATCTTCCACACTCACTTTTCCCACATTTACTTTGTCTGATTGTGACGTTGATTATGTACCATAGAACGTACAGCACGTATCCACATCTTCCCCCGCCGCAAACTTCGTTCCTTTCCATCACAATTATGACTGCATTGCAGTATAACAAGCGCCGCGCTTGGCTATACTCTTTTCGGAATCGCACGACTTGCCTACCGACCGTCATCTATCATGGACGCGTTAGACGCGTCCATTCTTTCCTTTGAGCAACAACCATTGGATACCCTACGAATCGAATTGAAGAATGAGCCCGCATTCATGGGGAGCAGCATGCCGAAGGATGACCACACATTAACGTGCGTCTCACTCGCACGATCTTCTTCCCCGCCGGGATCCGTACACGACTATACAGGCGCTTCTTGAAGGCTCGGGGATATAATGCATCCCAGGCGAAGCAAATGATCCTTGATTGCGTCCATTGGCGACGGACCGTGGAGGACGTCGGCATCGAAGAACTCTACCGGCGCATCGACCCATATGATGTGCGTGGCCTGCCCCACGCCGATTCGCTTCGGATATTCCGTAATAATGGTGCGAAACAGTTCCCTTGGCGCGAAGAGGTCTTCGAGAGCTGGCCAATGGGCTTCCACAAGGTGCGCCACTACTGTTACATGTGCTCCTACTCCACAGGCACACGCGTTCGCACGTACTCAGACGGGCTGCCGATTTCAGACTGATAGGGTAAACCCCCCTGCGGTCCTCTACTGTACTCTTGAGACGATAACGTGTGCCATGCAGTTCGGCCGCCCGGTGAACATTCAGAGCTTCGGCGCGATGAACGCCAAGCGGCTCTACCGCCACATAACGCCCGAGGAGCACTGGCGCACCGTCCTCGTCAACGTCGAGTCGCTCCTCGCCGAGGTCTTCCCCGCCGCGTCCGCGGCCGCAGGTCGGCCAATACGCCAGGCGCTCGTCATCATCGACCTCAAGGGCTTCGGGCTCGCCCAGTTCTGGGCCCTCAAGTCCATCGCCCGACGCTCATTCGAGATCTCCCAGAGCTTCTTTCCCGAGACGTATATGCTGTCCCCGTTCCTACTCCCCGCGCGTGGTGGGCTCACATCACGCGTCCTACAGCATGGGCCAGATGCTCGTCATCAACGCCCCGACGTCCTTCACCGCGATCTGGAGCATCGTCAAGCCGTGGCTCTCCCCACGCACGCTCGACAAGATCACCGTCCTCGGCACGGACCAGCACCGCACCATACTGCGCGACCTCGTCCCGCCCGAGAACCTCCCCGCCGCGCTCGGCGGCACGTGCACATGCGACCCCGCGCGCGGCGGTTGCGCGCTCTCTAACGCCGGTCCGTGGATGGACGACGGGCGCGCCGAGCGCCGCGCGCGCTGGCTCCGCGGCGAGATCGCAGCGACTGGCGTGCCGTGGCCACCACCACCACCACCACCACCACCACCACCACCACCGGCGCACGAGCCGGAGCCGGAGAAGACGCTGGCGGAAGAAGCAGGCGGCGGAGAAGAAGCTGGAGGTGGAGACGGAGATGGACGTGGACGTGGACGTGGACGCGGATCTGGTGGAGGGAGATGGGAGTGGAGGGGTCGTGTGTGACTGCTGTGACGTCCTCGTGGGGCTGCGCATCCGTCGTGGGTCTCCCCATTCCCCTCCCACATACGGCCGCGCGCGCTCCCGTGCGGCTCGTGGTGTAGAGAGGACCTGCTCTGCTTGTCCCCTCATTCCTTTTTTTTTTCATGGGTTGGGTACTCTTTCGATCTTTGATCGGCGGACTGCGATGACGACTGGAAACGATCATGTTGGCTATGACGGCAGTGGCGGTTGATATCCTTTGAGTGTTTCGTGTATTATGCTCGCTCTTGTGCTTGCGCTGTTGTAAATTAACTTTCGGTACTTACTATACGCGGGCACTTAATTAAAGCCAAGTCCGTTGACCTTCTAGAAGAATGGAGCGCATACGGGAACTCGGATTTGAGGCCCTATCACGTTCAGAAGTTCGTTGCGCACAACTGTATCGGGTGCGACCTGTTGCTAGTTACATCTTAAATCTAAAAAAAAACTATCCGCCGTCGTACCCGGATACCGTAACACCCCCGTTTGAAGTCAAGGCTCGGGAGCAGCAGGTGCACACTGGCTAGGAAATGACAACGCAAGACATCGTCATGGTAAATAGTAGGGATGAGTAAGGTGAGTAAGGTGACAGTGAGGGATATAGTGCGCAGTGGAGGGGAGTAGAACATGTGTCTCCGAATGAAGTACCGATACAACGCAACCCAGAAAATATCATCTATCGTGCGGAACAACTTATAAAAGAAACGATCTCAATAATCGCACACCCTTTCGAATTCTCGAATAATCAACGAAAAGAAAGAAAGGAAGAAAAGGTGCCAAGAAGAAAGGCGAAATGGGGTTGTTGACCAACAAGAGGTTCGAAGAGTGACGAGAGGCTGTTAGGATAGTAGAACGAAGAGGTGGATTTAAGGAGAGTGGGGCATGCCCATGTCGTGACAAGGAAGAAAGAAGATTAAAATGAAACAAAAAGACAAGACAAAAACTCCAGCGATGTTCGTTGGGAGAGCTATTTAGGCGGCAGCTCGTACTTCACTACGAAGGGTAGTAGACCTGAAGCGTGATTTTCGAGCCGCAACGAGCGAGGGCGTCGTGCCAGTCCTCCTCGTCACAGATGGGCAGCGCGCGCGAAATGTCGCAACTCGCCGAGCTCACGCGTCTCCCACTCTTGCTATCAGTGGGGAGGACGTACGCCAGCGCAAACGCACCGTGCAGCGCGATGCTTTCCGTGCGCGCGAACTTATCATGCACGCGCTGGCGCAGTTCCGCAAGTGCCACGTCGCGTCGCACACGGAAAACGACGATCGAGTTGTCCAGCACGGCCTTCACGGCCACCATCTGAGGTCCTGGCGGCACACCCAGTAGAGTTGGTGTAGCCGCCATCGGTGGCTGTGGCTGTTGCGCAGTATATGCGGTCGCCAGGGAGAGGGTGTATAAATCGACCGGCTCGTCGACGTAGGTACCATGGTGGTGGTGGTGGCGGTGGAAAAGGGATGCCGGATCTGTCGGATCTTCGCCGACGTCGAGTGGCAAGTCGACATCACCGTCGTCAAGGGGGTTCTTGTCTTCGTTTGAAACCGAGAAGGGCTCAGATCCACCGAAGTACGCATCGATAAAGTCCTCTCCGAGGTCCGACCAGCCACAGTCTCCCACTTCCGCGGGCACTGGCAAATCAAGTGGCTGGGGCTGGGAAATACTACGCGGACGGCGGCCGTGGAGCGAGTGGTTGCCGCCGGCCGTGGGAATCAGTGGGATAGAGCACACAGGTTTGGAAACCGAGTCGCTGCCCACCCAAAGCGGGAAGTCTGGATCCAGGGGGGAGCCTGTGGAGCTGGGGGAGGCTGGCCAAGCCAGTTCCGAGGATGTACGCCAGGAAGAACGGCGGCTTTGTGGAGAGAAATTAGACAGTGCAATACTTGATGGAAGCGAGGAGCTTGAGGTGTATTTAGTTACTGTCTCCTTTAGCATCGAACCGCCTACGGATATTTGAAGTTCCCGGTCTAGAACATCACCTTCACTCGAGGAAGCTTCGTCGGTATCGTTCCAAACCATACAATTGCGAAAAGCGCGGTCAGAATTTGCGTCCTTCCGATTCCGCGGGGTTGGTGGTGGCAGAGAGGAAATTGGTGAACCAAGTTCACTATCTTCCGGAAGGGTCCCTAACCCTGGTGTCGCATAGGTTGGGGAATGCGGAGGACGAGACGACGGAAGCAGGTCGCGCGTAGAAGTAGATAGGAAAAGGGGAAAGTCGGATGAGACATTGAACGACTCAGCTCGAGTCGACGACGAGGTCTTAGCCCCTTGAGGCTTGGATCGAAGGCGCGAAGGGGTCATGTTTGTTGAGGACTGGCGCCAGGGATGATGATGACGACGAACTATTCGAGGACGATGCGACCGTAGTGCGCTGGTAGGGAAGTTGCTCATCTTCGGAAGGCCCATCGTCTCGGAACGTGTGTCCGACACGCGCTGGGGCAGAGGAAGGGTTGCGCAGGGGGATTATTCGAGAGAGACGTGAGAACGCGGATTCTGCGTCAGGTAAGGAAATCATAGACTCGGCCGCGCGAGGGCGCCAGCGTGAAGTTGAAGGTGACCGTTGTACCTTGGTTGGCGGAGACAGGGAGGTGGGAGACGGGACAGAGAGAGAAAGACTCGATTGGGAGAACAATGATGAGAATATGGTGGTGCTCTCAGCAGCATCAGAAGCCGTCTTTGGTCGCTTTTCCTTTTCCTTGCATGCCAAGTCGTAATCACGTCGCCAGTAGCCAAAGAAATCTCGGATGATACGATCCTGACGGAGCTCCTCGACGAGGGACGGTACATCCTCCTCGAAGAACGCCTTTATAAGCGCAACAAACTCGTTCTGGCGTTGATTTATGGTTTGCTGGGTCTGGCGAAACAAGGCCCCGCGTTTAGTGAGCTTGGGAAGATACTGGTGAACGTCCATTGCCACACTTTTGGGATCGGGTCCAGGAGGGAGGGACTCAAACGAGGCGGCGCGATCGTGGATATATATACCGTTCTTCTTCACGCCCTTTCCAGCTTGGAGGCGTTGACGCTTCTCGCGGGAGATAACACCATAGCGAAGCTCCAGCATATCTTGGAACCAAAGACAGTCTTCCCAGCGTCGCCATATGTTGTACCCCCCAATGGTAGCACCAGTTCTGGAAGAGGTGGCATCACCGTGAACGGGACTTATTCGCAGACCATAACAATATGAACTCCCTGGAGGTATGGTTAAAGCAGTGAGAGAATGTAGGGATAGCGAGAACAAACCAAATTTAGTCGGGGTAAGGCTGTCAACCTCAAAGAAACGAGGCGCTCCACGGTAGACGGCGCGTTTGTAGTACTGTAGGGTGGTGAGCGAGACCCCACGATAAAGTTGTCGCGACTCACGTCGTGAGAAAGCGGACCAGTATCATGACTGCCCGGTGTATTTACCTGCAGCAACGTTGAGAAACAACAAAAGAGTGGAGTAGTATGGGGAACTCACGGGAAAATATCCTAGAGAGGCCATAGTGATAGTATATATGCGGGCCGCAGACCGAAAGGAGGGAAGGGAAGACGAGCTACGTAGGGCTATGTTGGGGGGACGGCGTCGGAAAAAGAAGGGGGAGGAAGAGAGGGGGGAGGAGTTCCTCTGGGTCTTGAGGCGACATTGGACTGGGATATCTTATTGTTTTGGACGAGCGGACGGATAATCATAATCACTCTAGCCGACTCAACGTTTTATTTATTTATTTATTTAGTTAGTTAGTTATATTCTCCGAGATAAGCCCCACCCGATGCATGTGCGTCCGTTTGCCTTTTCTGCTCCTAAACTTGTATCTCAGCTCGCCATGATATCACTTTTCCACACGTCCTTTCGCCCCTTTGTTCAACAAGGGGATTAGTAAAATATCTTATTTTCACTAAGAGCCCAGCAATATTCTTACCGATCCTATTCATAACCCTGCCCCGAGGGCTCACATGAGCCCACTCGTGACATGGCATTTATAGGGTTTGGTGTCATAGCTGTTGATAGGGTTCACCAGTGTAGACCTCTTGGCTCTTGGCTGTGCTGTGACCACTGATCCGATCGCCACAATCTTCGGGACGCCACACTTCCGGGACATGGGCAGATCTTGCGCGAACTCACGCTTAGATTGTATCCCTATATACTTATCACCATTGCTAAATCGCCACACACAAACACAACAAGGTACCACCCGTAAACGCCTGCCACGAAACGATCATGTCGCCAACCTACCGCGTCTCGGTAGTGAACGGCCTTATATGCTTCGTCGGACAATTCCGTTCTCCCAAAACAGGTCCAGATACGCGAGTAAGCTATAGACCGAATGATAGCGCTGCTAGTTGACGAAAATGTATCGACGGCGTTACGCTACTATTTTTCCACCGTACTGATCGAGTCAGATCGACGTGCAAGCGGGAGCAGAGGTTGTTGTACTTGAGCACGATGGTGAAACCCCAGCAACCGCTTGACAACCGCTATCTTCTACTGCACTCAGGGACCGACATGGGAGTAAGGTGAGGTGAGACCTCGCAGGAGCTTCCGTCTATATTATATCTTGTCTGCTCTCAGGCTCGCGTAATCCATGCCTCCAAACCCATTAACAGATGCGTTGAGTGTGAGACAGCGACAGCTACCACATCAGACTTAACACTCGGAAGATGGTGCACTCACTCTCATACTATCGGGCGTGACCAGGAGAGGGCTAGATAGATGAAGTCTCGAGAGGAGATACTATCGACTTTCATCAGTACAGCCGAAACTCCCTTCGATTTCGAAACGTAGACGCGTAGACCCTCAAGCAGCCTCAGGGTCGGTCACATATCACGCTATATCGTGAGATTGCGCCGGTATTCGCTACAATCGCCCAAAACTAGCTTGCGTGATCCCTATGGAAAGATACACACGTAGGGGTCTGCATGACTCCTGGACGACCCTTAGTATCAGCAGATAGAGGAGTCCGCTTACTACTAATATACTAGCGTATACGTTTGCGAATTAGGGGCCAAACCCGAAAGGGACACCACTGGGCTAGAAAGGTGATGCAGGACGCCCTCGCACGATAAGGGGGGTCCGAACAGTGTGGCAAGCCTCACATCCGTGGGACTTCGCAAAAAGTAGAAGTGCTCATTGGGCCACATTACGGAACGCGGGCTTTGCGTGAGAAGCCGGAGGGGAATCAGGGACATTAGCCATAAATAGGCACGAATAAGAAGCACGAGTTGATCCACGAGGACTTGGAGCCTGCAGCGCTGCAGCCTGAGAAAGTTCACACCTACTCTGATTAGTAAGAGCGAAGGTTCGCAAATGGTACCCCAATGGAGGCCCGAGCGAGATACCTTCGGTATTAGCTAGAACACGGCCGTCATCAACCTTGATGCTCGAAGCTCAAACCACCGCGGAACGGAGAATGGCCGTGGGTCAAACAACTGTAACGGTACGGCCCATAAGTGCGAAGACATCGCGAAGCCCGAAATAACGGACGAAAACACGGACGACGCTACGAATAGTACAGGGGTAGCCTTCTATTCCGGCAGCGGATAGAGAAGCCCCTGCCTTCCTGTCGTAAGGTTGGGTGTTCGTTTGCAGCTCGATCGGTGTCAGAATGCCCAAAGGGACGTACCCATCACAGCGTGGCATCAGACGGAATGTTCTGTTCACACACGGTCGTTTGTTGCTGCTGACCCCAGTCATGACCTACCTATGGCCAGGTTGCGGGGAAAACTAACCTCTAGGGGACCGGGGGGAGGTGTTTCACTTGCAAAGTTGCCGGCAATGTCGGTGATCGGTACAATAAATGAGTCAAATCGAGAATAATTCGAATATCGTTACCGTACTCCTTATTGTCTACTACTCTATCACTTGGTCGCGTTTTTGTCCTGCCATTGCGTTACTCTCGTATTATGTTACTTAATCATTTTCACGATTTGCAGTAAACTCATTCTGAAAGTTCTCAACGGGTCTCGGCATCAGGGACGTAACTGGGCTCACTGGTATAAACTGGTACACGCTTTCGCTGATGCTCCGAACGCCCTCCATTTTATCACGCTGAGCGCGATGCCAGCGTGCAGGAGTGCTCATACGTGGGGACGTCGGCCTGACTTACAACGTTTCTCGAAAAGCTGGCAAGAAGTCTTCTTGCTACGACTCGGATGGTTACCGTAGTTCGGAAATTTGTGAACCTAACAGCAGACCTGGATCGAGAAGTGGTAAGGGGTCAAGGATCCGTTCAAACAACAAACAACTTATGGTGGTTACTTACGGTGGTTACGTATAGCTACCTAGACAATAGAAAGCATCGCCAAGTCTCAAGGGACTCCAGGAACAAGTATTTTTCGTCGCGTCTATTTGGTACCGCCGCGTCCAAGTTCACCATGTCCAAGACGATCGACGTTTCGATGGTAATCAAGAGCATTGCCATACAACAGAAACCCAATCGTATTACGATTGTTTTAGTGTTTGGTCAACAACAAACAAGGTCTTATCCCCAATTTTCACAGTATTGCCCGCGGTCGAAATCGCCACCCCCTGATCAAAACCATCTCCTGCGTCTGGGCCGCTCTGCTGCTACCTCCAGCCGATATCGCCCCCGCTGATCCTCCGCAGTTTCACGGGAGTTGTACGAATCTAGGTAACTGGAAAGATCCGTAAGTCGGACGCAGCGGAACCAATATCGGCACCAGGCGCACCGATACTCGCCATAGCCGTGGATCTTCAGCTACTAGTCGAGCCGCCAACAGGGTTTCCATAAGAAAAAAAGCGAGGCGGTTGCCCCCTCCGGGCTTCACCAGCTTCACTGGTCTCGTTAGGCCCCCACTGCTGGCAGCAAGCCAACTCTGCTAGTCACCATCGTCTATTACTACCCGATATTGGCAATCCCGCATGAGCTCTGAAACGGATCCGAAGATGTCCTTGTTTTTTCCACGTTGGCCACGTATATTGCACTATCTGTACCGGAGAATCATGACGGGACTATCCAAGTCAATCCTTGCACATAGTCAAAAATTACATCACATGCAAATCGAGGCATATCAGAGATACATAATACACTAGGCACTAGATATACTCAGAATCGACATTGACCTTAGTCCCCATTACACGTTTCACTATTTCCTCCTCCAACTTCCTCGCGCCAGCTCGTCGCCCCTTCAACCTCTCCAGCCCACTCCTGAGGCTCTTCATATGAACATGTATTGGTATGGTTTCACCAACAAGCTGGGGGGCGGCCACGCGCTCACGGAGCTCTTCCATGTCCTCCGCCATCGTTTCCAGCATTTGCAACGCCGCGACTACATGGGCAAGTGCACGGTCCCGATATCCACCAACGCCTTTGAGCAGGGCGCGATGTTCGTCCATTTTGTCAAGTTCTTCTCTATTGCCACCTAGGATTGTCCACAGCTGCGCGAGGAGTTCTCCTCTGGCCGCGGAGATTGAGCTGTCTTCACGAGAAACGATTTCGTGGATAGTTTTTAGGTGTTCCTCTAGTTTATTGAGATCAGATATAGACACTTCGGCCTCCAAGACGAGACGCTGCATATTGGCCGATAGTGTGTTCATTGCTTCGGTGAAGGTCCGCACAACGACTTGTCTAGTTACACTTGCAGATGGTGCGAAAGGCGAAAAGCGGCTGAGAGAGAAAGCTGAAGGCTTAGAGTCAGCGGCTTCGATAGCATGAAGAGCATAGTCGTTGACGGCAATGATGCTTCAATTAACTGTCAGTATATTACCTCTCTAGGACAGAGAATTACGTACTTGTCCACAGCACCTCCAACTCGAGAGCTGAAGCGCGTAAGCCCACGGCCAACTTTGCGTGAGTCCCTGACAAACTCGCCCAAGGAGTCCGCGAGGACATCGCGACTATTGAGGTTGCTGACACGCACTAGCGTCACGAGATCGCTCGTCGCAATCTCGGCTTTCTTTATTTCGAGGGCGAGTCCAGGACCTTCCACGGTTTCGTCGAGAAGCGACTCGAGTGTCTTGCTTTCGACATCCAAGAGGCGTGGAAAATCGGCCCTTCGAGGGACACGATTTGGAGGTGAAGCGTGATGGGGCTGGAGAGTGGGGCAGGCGAGCGAAATGATTGGAATGCTGCAAATCGGTGCTAGAGCCGTTCTGATGGCTCCTGAGGCAATGGAAATGGCGTATGTGCAAACAAAGATGACGAGGATAAGAGAAATTGGAGTCTTCAACATCCGGAACACCGTGCCGAGTATGTCTGAGACATAACGGAGCGTATCCAAAGCCAGGGTTCTGAGGCCTGGGTACGGAATGGCTGCTGGCTGAGGCGGCGGTCCCGGTAAAACTACGTTCTCGTGGTACTTGAGCGGGGGTACGGGGATCAAGGGTTCCGAGGTCTGGCCCGGAATGGCTGCTGGCTGAGGCGGCGGCCCCGGTAAAACCACGTTCTCTTGGTACTTGAGCAGTGGTACGGGGGTCAAGGGTTCCGAGGTCTGGCCCGGAATGTCAGCTAGCTGAGGCGGCGGTCCAGCGGTAAGACTGCGTTCTTGTGGTACTCGAGCAGGGGTACGAGAGTCTCCATAAGTATACCGTTTGGGAGAGGTCACTGCAGTTGTCTTTCGTCTGCGTACGCTACTTCTTGCAGCGCTTCTGAACGAGTTGGAGGGAGTGCTCAACGTTGACGGCGGTCTGGAGGGACGATTTGGTTCGTCTTCCGAAACGTCCTCCCACGAATTGTCATCTTCGGGGGTTTTCTGTTGTTTTCTTTCTTGTTCGTCCGAAATCTGGGTCATCTTGGGCAGCGAAAGTAAGAGACGCCTGGTCGCGTTGATGTCCACCTGTTGTTCTCATGGTTGACATGCTCATACCACGTGATCCTACCCGCTTCTGACCCAAATATATGCGCGTTATCACCTGATGAAGTGGTGAATCATGGAATCGTCTACGATGGAATTCTCAATTGACAATAGGTCGATTGACGAGGCATGTTTCTGCTCGTCGTCTAGTGGTCGATTTCTCACATTTCCTATCTACAGTCTCAATTAACGGGCGATAGCGGAGAGGTATACCTGTTCCAGTGGCTAGCATCCGTTGAACGATTCTTGAAGACGGCCCCTCCCGTGTGCTTTCATGTTTACTTTACTCCGCTCGTCCCACTCACAGACACCTAGGAGGACGTCAAAGTAACCCAGAAAGACCTTGAGGCAAGTTTGATCAATGTCGTCACTTCACGCGAGCCCTACCCGGTCCCCGGACGTGCACTACGCAACCTCGTCGCGAGTTGCTTCCTGGTCTTGTACACCCGTGGGGATTCTAAGAATATGTTTGACACCCTCATTGCCTTTCTGAAAGTTGCAGGCGACTTCAAAGCTCCAGCAGATAGGGATCAACACAAGATGTGAGTTCGTCCCCGTAACTCCCATGGCTGAAATATATATTTTGTGTTCAGAGCGTCACTATATTGCATCGGGGAATTAATGGGCACGTTCGGGACACAGGTACGCACCGTATACTTTGTATGACAGCGTCATTGACCGCGTCTCGGAAAGGTCATGTCCTTCATGACAGAGATCGCCATAGTAGCAATTCGGACGTGTAAATTATCCGGTGCAAGTCTTACCACACAAGTCGATTGAATATATTCTCAGTAGCATCTCTCCCTTCTAGCCTATCTCTCTACGTTATCACGCAGTTATCGCCCTCCGAAAGTCCCTCTCGACAGCACGACGCGCAGCAACTGATGCCGTAACGAAAGATATCATGAAACAGATGAAGTCTGCCCTCAACGACAAGTCTCTTCCCGTCCGGCGTGCCGCTTGCGAGGTATTTTCCCGTCCGCGTATTCTATCATGTACCGTGCTTTATCACAGTCTAGGTTCTAATGGTCATGTATCCACTCCCCGGCGGAGACTGGGTGGCCTCGGAAATTGAAACTATAGTCTCCTTATGCGTAAAGTCTACCGAGACCGCCGATCAAATCACGCGACACTCCCTCGCACAGCTTGTTGGCCTTGTCCTTTCCTCGTCCCAGGCTCCGGTCGTCGTTCCTGTTCAAGACTCTGCAAAAAAGAATAAAAAGGAGCAAGAGGAAGATGACGACCCGGCGCCTGCTGCTGCGCCTACGGGGGAAACCAAAACGATTCTCACCCTCTATGAAATGCTGCGTCAGCTCTCGCTACATTTCAACAGGCCGCAGACAACGCACAAAACCCGGGTCGGCATTTTTGATCTCTACGCTGCGTTGTTCACCACGCTCGGGCCAACGTTCGTGGAGACAAACTACGGGATTATCATACAACACCTCATGTCCGAGGTTGTTAATTCCCCTCGCAGCTCCACAACGCGATACGAAGTGCTATTTACCCGCCGCCTCGTTGGCGTCTTACTCAGAGACCTCATCGGCGTACGCATGCTGAGCGAACGATCCCAGATAGCTGCGATCCAAGAGTTGTCGAAAGTTTATCTGAAGAGATGGCCCGCGTTATTGCATGGGTCAACGGCACCAACTGCTCACGTGCTTACCATCGTGCTCAAGGAGGTTGCTGGTCTGCTTCAACAACTTGGAAATGCACCGCCTCCCGTCCAGGTGGGAGAGCCCGTACAAGATATTGATAACACGCTCTTACCCCATTACATTACAGGAGGCCCTCTCCGAACCGCTCGTCACGCTTCTCTCTCATCCTAGCCATACTGTGCGCGTCCATGCTGCGTGGGCATTACGCATATTCTGCTTCTCCGCGCCGCTGCGGCTTCCTAAGATTGTGATCAATGCCGTCGAACTCCTCCAGCGCGATATCAATCTCCTCACTAGCCAATCTCAAAATCAGACATCGCCATCAGATCTAACATCCCGTGCTTTAGGTCATGCTTACGGCCTTGCCGCGCTCGTGACTGTTATACCAGAGAGGCCACTCTACGTGTCATACGATATCAGTGCCAAAGTACTCGACATGGCCATCACGCTACTGAAGCGCACAGGCGAACACACAGTCACACTGGCGGGTGTGGAAGTAGAGACCGCCTGGACATGCATTGCCGCGCTTATGACTCTCGGCCCGAACTTTGTACGGGCGCACTTACCACAGCTACTTGTCCTATGGCGGAACGCGCTACCGAAACCGCCCACGAAGGACTCTGTTGCGCGCACTCCAGCAGAATGGGGGTTTCTGTTACACGTACGTGAATCAGCACTTGGTGCAATCCTCGCATTCCTGCGACACAACGCGCCTACATTGGTCACGCTTGACGTCGCGCGTCGCCTCACCACCTTGCTTAGCAATGCTTTCCTCTTCGCGAACGCATTTGCCGCGCAGGCATCGCACATGGAAGATCTACTCGCAGGAGCTGAACATTCACGTGCGTCAGGTGCTGCGTCTGATGGACCGTCTCTCCGTTCGCGCGAGGCGCTGCTTCGGCGTAGGGTTTTCCAGTGCTTCACTGTTTTGGGGACAACGAGCGTTCCCGAGCCCACGCAGGCAACACTATTACAATCCGTGATCTCGCTAGTGGCCAGTATTGAGGGCTTTACGGGAAGCTCGGTACAGGCGGCTATCGCCTCATCCTCAGGATCGTTCGTGTCGTTGTGGACAACGTTCGATGGTTACGCGTATGGTGTAACTGCAGCCGAAGTATCTGAAAATGCCTCCCCGACGGCGGACAACCCCGAGGACCCATCATTCGGAAAGTATAGATTGAACAGGGACTCGTTCGAGGCCTCTCTTGATAATATGGTAACAAACGTCACCTTTCATGCTACGACGGGATAAGTTAAGCTGATAACGTGCACTTAGCTGCGTATGCCAATCCTTCAATCCGCTGAACACGACCCGTTGTCGATCTGCCAATCGCGGGACCTCACCGCCGAGTCTTTCTGGCCAGAATTTCCTCCACCACTAACTCAGGCAGTCGATGCAGCGCTGGCACTCTTCGCTCGCTTACTGCCTCTGCAGGACCCGACTTCCGCGGCTCGCCTCATTACGTTGATGATTGACTCGGTAAAATCTCCAAAATACGACAAGAATATAGGAAGAAAGGCGGCCGTGCAAGTCAATGCCACCATTGCTATCTTACTAGCCCTGAGACAAGCGATGACGTCCCCGTCAAAGCATATCCGCGATTTGTTTGGGAGCCCAGGTGTTACCACGCCTCTCTCGTCTTTTTTGAAGGTGTGTCTACTTTGACAAACGGACGCTCAGTTCTCAGTGATTTTCTCCCAGGACGGCCTCATCGACGGAGATCTCATCTTGCGTTCCGCCAGCAGCGAGGCGCTCGGTCGTCTTGCGAGCCTCTCTGACAATCAGTTCCTTGTCAGCCTGATGAAGACTCTGGTCGATCAAGTGGTTAACAATCGGGACCCACAAGGCCGCGCGGGGTGCAGCCTGGCGTTGGGGGCTATCTATGACCACGTCGGAAGTCTAGCTGCAGGGCCTTTACTCAAAACGACCGTCAACATTCTCATGTCATTGAGCAAAGATGCACACCCGGTTGTACATTACTGGGCCCTGCACTCACTATCTCGGGTCGCCAATGCTGCCAGCCTGGCATATGCGCCTTACGTTCCCAGCACCTTGGGAATGCTGTTCAAGGTCTACGTCACACCAACACACGAGTTGGAAGGCGGCACTCTAGTCAATTCGAACATCAGTGGTGATTTGCCAGCCTACCAAGCCACGTGCCAGATCATCGATGCCGTCATCACTGTCTTAGGTCCTGATATCCAAGAATCGACTCGGACCCGGACACTCATACTTGACATTGTACGACGTCTTGCGAGCGAAGAAGATGAGGGCATTCGCGTGGAGGCCATTCGATGCATTCAGCATTTTCTCTTATTCGCACCAGAACACATCGACGTTCCCGAGTTGATTACACAATTCCGCACGCACCTAAACTCTTCCCGGCGCCCACTGAAGCTAGCTTCCATTCACGCACTGTACCAGCTCGTGCAGAAGGATGCGTTGCTTATATCTAAGGTGGGAGGAGACCGGCTAGTAGAAGAGCTGTTTGCGATGTTGGACGGGGATCCCTCCATTGAAGGCGTGCGCAAAGTCATATCGAGCTGGATGAATCAAACGGTGGTTTATAATCCATCAGCATGGATAGACCTGTGCCAGAAAATCATGTCAAGAACGACAGCATCGCAGCAAGCCACCGATGCCGCGACGAAGGCGGGTATTATCAGTTTCGATGACGAGGGCGAGTCGCTTAGTGTGGGAATGGGTAGTGAGGCAACTTCAGACAGTCAAAATCGCCCAACTTCGCGCTGGAGGACTCAGCTTTTTGCACTACAGTGCTTACACGAAATCTGCATCACTGTTGCCCGCTCTGGGCGGAAGGAGCAGCTCGACATGGTCTACGCCCGAAGCTTGGGTGTACCCATCACCGGGTTGCTAGCCTCGCGCATTCCTGACCTTATCAAAATGGCGTTTACTGCGTCGACAGCATACGTCACTGAAATTCGTTTAGAGGGGCTAGTGGTGCTACGCGACGTGATTGAGGTGAGCAATTATTTGTTTTAACAACCATACGCAGCCGAGTTTATGACATTGGTAGACGTTTGCCCTGACGCCCGACCCAGATTACGAGAACGCTCTACTTCTCGAGCAGCACCAGGCCCCGATTACAGCAGCCTTGACACCTGCCTTCACATCAGATACAACCCCAGAGATCCTTGCATCGGCTATCGGGGCTTGCGCCGCATTTGTCGGATGTGGGGTCGTGAAAGATATCAATCGGATGGGTCGGATTTTGAAGCTACTGACCTCAGCATTGGAACAGTGTAAAGGTGAAAGTGTCCCGTTTCCATGCCATGTGATCGCTGTCTGACGGTTTACTATAGGCACGGCTTTATTGTCCCTTGGTGACGCGGCGGAGGGTAGTCCCAATGCTTCCGCGATGCTCAGAATAGCAACCCTCTCGGCATGGGCTCAACTTGCTTCCGCGAGTCCTCAACCTAGATATCTTCAAGAGATTGTCGAGCCTTATAGGCCGACGTTAACATCACTCTGGATAGCCGCGCTGCGGGACTACGCCAGCATTCGCGCTGATTCGGAAGCCATTTTGGACACATCCGCAGCTCCACTTGACGCGGCATATGCTAGCCTTGGAAAGGACATACTACTTCCCGTGAGACCTTTCTCCTCGTTACTTAAAAGTGTTTTGCTCATACCGCCTTGGCAGTACTATGCCGAGTCATGGCCGGTAATTCTGGACGCCGTGGCAACTGCGATGGAAGCACGAGATCCCTCTATCCTAGGAGCTATGGATGGAGTAGACGATGTGAAGGCACCTCCCGCAGTTGATCGCAGCTCACGATCCGAGCCGACAACAATGTTCTTCGTTGTCTTTAGTCTCGTCTATGAAACACTCTCAACATCGACCCCTTACTCTGGGACCGCCTTAGCCCCATCTGGCGTCACGTCTCTTATTGCCTTACGGGCAATGAAATCCCTTGTTCGGCGGGAGTACTCGGGGAAGGCCCTTCTGGAACCAACCATATTCGATGAACTCCTTAATCTATGGTACCGCATGGCTATGACTGAACCCCCTGCCCTCCAAATACGACTCGTGGAGGTGATCCGCGTCTTCGCGATCGAGCAAGGCCGAGGGATTAAAGCGTTTGTGGCTTTCCCTGACGACGACCGCCTGTGCTGACGCTTTGGCAGCTCGGACGATGTTACGTCACCAGAAATGGTTTGCCTGCGTGTTTGTTCATATATACTCAAGAATGCCATTCCTAGTGCTGATAGGCTCGTGAGTCGTAGGTGTTCTACAAAATTTTCTAGAGGGGGGTTTCTGAACAGCCGCCGAGCAGACAGCCAATCCAATCCGGCAGATCGAATGACACTTATCAAAACGTCTTTCGATACACTACTGTCCATCGGCTCATCATTTGATGCCAAAATTCAGGAAGAAGTGCGCGCTGTGGCGATATCGTTATACGGCGGTATGTTAACCGAACCATTCCTCTCCGCTACGCGCTGAAGAGCAAGGTAGATCTGTTGAGAGATGAAACGTCTGAGATCGATTTTGTGGGGCCAACACTTCCAGCGCTCAAGTCACTCCTCACTCCTGGGCCCAACTACGAAGTGACTGAATTCTTTCAGCGCGTGGTCCATGGTTTGCTGTCGTCTTGTCTGCTGAATATCGACGAAATGAGGTAAGTCCACGTAATCTCCCTGTACCTTCATTCGATCCCTATCCCACGATCAGAGGACGGGAAGGATCAGTCACTACAAACAAAGTCAAGAACAATTTTTTGGCTGCAGTCCTTATCCTGACCGTTATCCCCCCTTCTGTCAAAGTGGGGCAGGGGGTGATAAGTCGTTGTTGTTTCCTTATTGCAGAAAAGCTATCGGACGCCCATGAAGTAAGCCCGCGTTGGTTCCGCTAGCAGCTTAGGATGACCTTCCCCTCTGAAACAGATGGCACTGACGGCGGCCCACTGCGCGAAGACTCTGATCACTGCCTCTGCCTCGGGCAGTGTCATGCTCCGCCAATGTACAAAGACGTTACTACCTGGCATGGTGGAGTACGTCGCCAAGGTCGCTGGGATGGCCGGAGAGGAGGCCGCGTTGCAAAGTCATTTGCCTGCTGTGGGTGAGATCATCAAGGCGTTTGGTACCCTTTTTACTACCATCCCCGAGGATCTGCGTAAGTCATTGTGCATGTCTTTCGGGCCATCCCTTTTATGTGTCCTGGCTGTCACAGGCGTACGCGCGTTTGGGGTTTTACTCCCCACCTTGACGCTACTACTCGAGCCGAGTCAATCTGCACCACCACCTCTTCACGCACAAGCCCTGAACCAGCTGTTAATATTTGCCTCGTCGTCGCCCGTGTCCTTCAAAGAAGCGACTGGAAAGCTCGATCAAGCGACGAGGGAACGCTTAGAAAGTTCTGTTCGCAATGCATTGAGCAACAAGCTGACAGGCACGACTGCGCAGCAAGCAGCAAAACCCCAGATATCGCTTCGATCATTCTAGACCAATCTGTATTGTAGGTTCCGAAAGCACACCACAAATGAAAGCTCTATCTCCGCCGACCTGTATCTTGTAAATGCACAACGGATCTGGCATCTCCCGATTTTGAAAACGCTTACGACGTACAAGTATAAATGGGAATTAAATAAATTACCGCTATCCGATCGATCAAAGGTGCTCGCACCATCCTTGCAATACAAACACCGCTTTTGCCAATATCACGTGGGTCCATATCCCCACCAACTAACAAGCTACTCTCTCAGCAAAAAATTCAAGTACTGACGTGAGTGCGTGCAGCTTTGAGGGTCCTTCTTCCGGCCGCCGCCCCGCGGGTCACGGACCAACCTTCTGCTAATTTACGCCTCTGCGTCAGACTGCGCCACATATTGATGGGTTCTGGCAACTTACGCCCTCCCTTCGTTCCATACTCTTGGTAAGGTACCGTTTCCGCGGGAGAAATGAGGTGGTTGAGCAGTCCCACGGAGTCGGACTCCGGCGGTTCAGTGGATACCCCTCCCTCCCTCCCCCAAAGGCTGGCATACGGCAGGACTAAGTGAGCAAGAGACACCACGCTTCCACGCCTCGATCGGGAAGTGGGAAGGCAATCGACAACATGAGGCGCGTAATTTATTTTTTCCCTTTAACCCCATAGCGTGGAACGTGCGAATGCCACGCCCTGTACATATAGCTAGAGTTGGTTCCTGCTCTCACTTTTTTGTCAGTGGTCACTGTATGATCATGGAAGGGCTTGATTCAGTTAATGTTGCTGACAACGACGCCGATGATTCGGGCCCTACCTAGCGCGCTCGTAGTGGTTCCTTTGTCTAGTCTAAGAAAGAACGAGTGCCGTCCGCCCATAGAGTCCTCGAGAGACACTTCCGTCCGCACTTTCAAATTTGCCGGATACGTATGTCAAGTACTGTACCTAGCTTACTGTCGTTCGCTGGTGCGCTGACCGTCTAGTCGTACATCAATGTTACCTTACCTGACGTAGCGCGCAACGATCAGATTGAATGGAATAGCATACGGATTTGTACATTTCCAGTCCAGCCTCATTTTTAGGTTCGGAGCCATCGAATGCTGCAACGAGCGAAAAGGGCAACTAGGCATGGCATGTACGCGGCGACGCTATCGATCTCGCCTCAGAAAATTTTCCGAACGTGGACGCCCGACGCCCGAGGTGCTCAAATTGGTCTGCGCATCTGTCCCGCCCTGAAGGAATTTACCCGACATCACGAGGGTATTACGGAGCCATCGCTGCGGAATTGCACAAACGGACCGCCATTATTTTTTCGATCGTTTTTGTGAGCCACGAACGGCGTTTGTGAGTTGTTGAGACTCATCAAAAGGCTTTGCGAATCGGGACGAAACAAGGGCAATTCTCACGCACGGCTAACCTTAGATGGAAGGGACAAGGTTTCGTATTTGCAAGAAAGGAAAACAGTTCACAGGAATGGACTCTGCTCTGGCACGTTTTTAGATTTGCAGTGGCGACATCGTGGGTGGAGGGGGAGTGGGGGAAGTGAAACACCGGATGGCGATGAAGTTGACATCAAGTCTGGGTAAGTGCATTCCGTGTCATTCCTCAATAGCGCTGGGGCGACTAATCCGGACGTTGTGTGCGTCGCAGACGAGTAATTGTCGTACTCGGTTTGATCTGCCCCAACCTCACGCTGCAAAGGCGCGCGGCCGACGATCGGAACCGATCGAAATCCACGGCACTGCGAAGCATCATCTAAGGGGTAGTACATGGGAGACGTAGCTAATGCGCGATCAGCAACGGTGGCAGGGCAACCATTTTGTCGAGAATGGACGAACAGGAGCCGTCATCAGTGGTCAAAATAGAGGTGTTGTGAGGAAGAGCATCAGGGGCACAGGGGGATGAACTGAGCCGCCATGGCTGCGGATAGGCGCCCTTGGGGTCTTCTGATCCAAGTCGGTTTCTGCTTGTCTATCTGGGGCGCCCGGAATGGCAGTTTATTTGGCAAAGGGTTTGACGAAAGGGATAACAATGCAGGCACAGAAGGAATGGTGTGAGGAAAAATTGTGAGAGTCGAGAGAAATGCAAGGAGGTGTCAAGTCAAGTCAAGTGGGTGATGTATGGTTGTGTGAAGGCTATTGTAGGGTTTCGATGCGCCAGGCTACCGGGTTGGACGGTCTGTCTCGGGTGAAGGATCTGGGAATATCGGGAAGAGATTAGTTGATCACCGATTGGGTAGATTTCATGGATCTGGTTATGCATGCCACCAAAAACGCCGATCTGGAAAAGCATCGGACGAACCAGAAATCGACACCATCATCCACTTCCTTCCATAGGGTGTCCAAAAACGAGAGAAAAAATACCACGAGGACATCGGATTGCTAGAAAATGAAAAGGACCACGAGCGAGAAAGGAGGAAAGGAGACGGGGAGGGAAATATATACTGTATTTATTTGAGAAAGAGGAGGCGATCAGAGATCTTTCAAACTCCGTCCCTGCGGCGCCAAGATCGCGACTGGTGACAACCGCTTTCAAAATGGGCTGCCGTCGTATCGTCAGCTTGTGTGCCTTTCCTTCTCTTCCTCTTCACTTCACCCACCTACCCTCACACCCTCTCTCTGACGTTTCCCGTCACTATCTTACTCCTACTTGTCCTCTCGTTTCACTATATCGTGCGTTTCTTCCGTTTTCCCTTTATATTATTTTTCTGATATGTCCGCGCATAGATACAGGGATCTTTGCGACTCGTTCGCCCTCCTCTCCCCCGCCATGGCCTTCTCGCACCAACCCGCCCAGGCTCATCAAGGCTCTCTAGGCACAACCCGTCTCCCCTCCATAAGGGATCTGAACTTTGCCTATGACCCCCCTCCTCAACTCCCTCCCGATTCGGCCTCATCTCCTTCGGGCCCGATCCAACAGTCTGACCACCGTACTGGACCCGCTCCTAGCCAGCCACAGCGTCATGACTGGAGTCGACCCGCCCCTCCACCTCCCCAACCTTCGTCCATCCACATGCATCGTCCTCAGCATTCACCTCTTGTCGTGAATAGTCACGACCACCCTAGACACGAACCTCCCTTCGGTCAAGCTGGAGGTAATATGTCGTCTCAGATGCCTCCACCTCCACCTCGCGACTCCGAGTCAGGACAGAAGCGCCCCCGTAATAGTGCAACACCTATGGGCGTCTCACCTAGATCTTCCCACGTAAGTCCTGTCCCCATCTTCCTTACTCAACCAAAACGTCACCCCGCGCTCACCCTCGCTAACCTGTAGACCGCCTACCCTCAACCCCCAACGTATCCAACTCAACCACCTCCTGCGACGTCACAGTATATGGTTCCGCCATCTCATGAACAAAACCAACACCATCCGTCGCAATACCCTCCCCCGCCCTCGGGTTATCCCAACTATCCACCACATATGGCATCGAGGCCCCCACCCCCTGGATATCCCCACCAGCATCCCCATCCATCTCCGTATCCTCCAGTGCCATCTCCTGCTACAGAGCATTGGCAGCAGCACCCGACTGTCCCGAGCCAGCCTTCTCCCGCCCATGCGCCGCAAGTGGCCTACTCAAAACCTGTGGCTTTGGTTCCCACCACCGTTGAGGCACGCGGCCCCCACGTGGCGCGCCCCGATATGGAAAAATTTAAGCTACGGCAGGGAACAGTGACCGAGGTAAGAGCCACCATCATCTTTTAGAACGTTCCTGCCACTAATCAACTTCCCAGCTGTTACAGCATTGCAATGTACTCTACTCATTCGCTTCTAAATATGGTGAGCTACCCTACTTTCCCCGATGCCGGTTGCTGATGTCCTTTTTTGATAGCACAAGCACAAGCCAGTGGAACAGGGGTTCAGAAGCCATCTCAGGCTGAGATAGCCGAAATGAGCCAGCGCGCTAACCTAGTCATGCGTCTTTGTGAAGAGTTGAAGCGCCTGTCACTATCTGAAGGGGAACTCGCTAAGGGGCCCGCACCCGTGGTGCCCCCTCCAGAGGAACATCGCCCTCCTAAACGCCCTTGGGAAGACATATCTGCCGATGGCGCCGCTGGCACGGATGCAGAGGTGTGTGACGATTTTGTCCCTTTTGGGGCCTCTCGGTGCTTGTGCGGAGACCTGATCATCGCCTATCTCCGGCGGATAGGCGCAGGCAACCGCAGAGGCTGATATGGCGCTTATTCGTACAAAGCGTGCCACAACTGCCGGCCAGAACGGAGGACCAGGCCAGCCCAAATCTAAGTATCGTAAGCGAAGTGTGAGTTCACACAATACGGCACATACGTCACTGGGAAAGTCCTCACGGTCCCCCTTCACCTCCGACCAGCGTGCGACGCCCCCGGGAAAGTGTCACTCGTGCAACATCCGGGAAACGCCAGAATGGAGACGCGGGCCAGATGGGGCAAGAACACTTTGTAATGCATGTGGTTTGCGTAGGTGTCTGTTCTCTGCCGTCATCAGTTACTCGTCGAACGTCCTACTCACATCCATGGATGACAGATTACGCGAAACTAATGCGGAAGCGTGACAAGGCAGCCGGTCCCGACGGTAAACCGCCTAATATCGACCTTGAAACACTTCGAGCATCGACCCGCATGGCGGAGAACAGTAACCGTGATGCCAACAACAGAAATGGCAACAGTAACAATAATGGCAACGGTAATCAGAATGTACCCGCTAACGCGGCCGCGGACACGAAGCCACCACTATCCCCACAGTCGCAAAAGTCTGACTCCGCACGCCCAAGTCCCGCTGTATCCAAAGGAGGGCCTCCCCAATCGCCTGTTTCGCCAGCAACCAGCAATTACCATTCTAACCCTACTGGTCCGGGTGTTCCGCCTCAGCCACAGCCATCTCATCCTGCCCAGATGATGCCACCATCTGCTATCCCCTCGGGAGCCGGTGATGCTGCACCGCCGACGTGGCAAAGTGCGCGTGGATATCCCGCCGAGCATGGGTCATTCATGCGTGCACACGCACCGCCATCACACGCTCGCGGCGCACCTCCGTGAGTGTCATTACTTGTGGGGCCGCGTGGTTCGCCTGACGACGGTGTCCGTAGATTTCATGCTTGACGTATAGCACACGTAGTATCCAATATACCTCCCCGGTAGGAGGGCCCCTTTTCTCTAGCCCCAATTAATCCATCTGGCCTCTCGTAGGAGGACCGTGATCCTCTTCACCTTGCATGCATACAATTATTCTAGTCCTCCCATGTGTCTTCGAACGTTGTTCGCATCGACTCTGTAGTGGCGCGCGTCAGTACACCATTGTAATAAAGAACCGAGACACACTTGTCTTTACTTGATCTGAATCTGAATCTGCATCGATTGAATCGTTTTGTTCGTGTCAAGCGGAAGTCGAGATCATCTGGGATCTCAATCTCACTCAAGATTTGATCGATCATAGTGTAGGGCGATCAATAAGGCGATCTGAGTCAGATGGGTTAGAGCCAGACTCGACCGGGCCGGGCTGCGCACAATGAAGTCAACAGTGAACACGTGACAGTTCCGACGATGATGGTGGTGGCGGCTCACAGCACTCACCGGCGGCGCGTGCCATACCCAACAACGTGCCAAGGGCAAATGGGAGGGAAAAGACGAGGATGACGATGGGCCGTCGTATGTATCACCCGGCTCGAACGACCCGTTCCCCCCTGATCATCGCGATCAGCGCAGAGCGAACTGGGAGACATCCTCCAAGGACGACGAGGTAAAGGCGAAGCCTGCGGCGACAGCAGCGGCGCCCCAAGAAGAAGGGGACACTTAAGCAAATGCTTGCTGAGAAGAAGGCCGCACGGCGGGCACAGCTCGCTGTGGGCGGCAGCGACGCAGATTATGATGAGGACGACCCACGTGCGAAGGCGCGACTCGAGAAGGAGCGCAAGCTCGAGTCCGAACTCCACAACGCCACGGAGCTCTTCGGTTCCAACACTCTCGGGTGCGTCGCCGCTGTTTCGATATCGTCGTTTTTGTTTTCTCACATATGCGCACAGGCTCCTCTGCCAATGCGGATCTCAACAACATCCTGAAATCATTGCCCAGTTCCAAAGAGGACTTTGTCGCTGCTCTTGGAAGCCATCATCGCCCATATCCTGAAACGCCACCAGGACAAGCCGCTGCCAGTGTACTCTACAATTCGTCGAACACCACGTGCACGCCCTCGCCAGGCCCCTGCACAACGTCGACGTCCGCAAGGCTGCGAGCGGACTCACTACGCTTGCGAATGAGAAGCAGCGAGAGAAGACAAGTGGGAAGAAGAAGCCAAAAGCTGCCGCAAGCAAAGTTGAGAATAAGTAATTCGTCCTTTGCATTTGAGATATATACGTTCGGCGCTGATCGATATTTTGCAGGGCTGGATACGACTGGTGTACGACGAGGCGTTGGATGACTTTCGGGTCCAACGCAGACGATTTTATGTGAAGTGAACGAATGTAGCTCTGCTTTGCTTTCATAGTTTTAATTGACCAGTCCAGTCGCCAGTAATTCATCCGTAGATTGTAGCATGGATTAGCTCATGCGGTGTCCCGCTGGCACAAACAACTATTACTCTTCATCATCATCACTCTCCTCATCGTCCGCAACACCGATGACGCCCCCGGTGGTCCTTTCTCGAAGCTTGCGTCCCGCTTCCGCCAGCCTGGGCTCAAACACCTTGCGCGCACCTAAAGTTCGCGTCGACGTCCCCAATCCGCAATTTCGCTTTTGAGTCCGCCGCGGCGAGCGTTAAACGATCGTCTGGAGACCAGGACAGCCGAAAAGACCCCGCCCTGCAGGGTTCAGTCAGCCCAACACTGGCATCATAATACGTCGCGCTCACCAGTCCGAGATCGCGGCCTGCGACAAGGCTGACCTGCCTCTTCGTACCGTCTTCGAATTCGTGCTCCTGGACGTTCCATATTTTCACCATTTTGTCCGTCCCCGCCGTAGCGAGGCACCCGCGGATGTGCGTATTCACGTCCAACGCACATGCTGCGCCATCATGCGCCGCGATCGTGAAACGGGCTGGCGACGGTTGGTCGAGCGTCCGCGCGTCGAAATTGACCACCGTTCCGTTCTCCAACGGTTATCCCACGGATCCCAACGGATGGCCTCGACGTCTGCGCCGACCACAGCGCCTACGCTCGCGTCCGGCGCTCGCAAGTCGAACACCCATACGTGCGATCGTAGCTCCCGCTGAGCAGGATCCGTGGGGTTCCACTGCACGGCCTGCACCTTGTCCTTATGCAGCTTCCCAAAGCTGCGCAAGGCGCCCTCCTTCGGGTCCCGCGACAGGTCCCACAGCTTGACCGTGCGGTCCGCGCTCCCGCCGGCGAGCATCTGTCGCGCAGTGCGGTTCCACGAGAGGGAGAGGATGGCGTCGATGTGGTGCGCCTCGCTCGCCGAGTGGTGCTTCGCCTTTTTGCGATTCTTCTTGCCCGTGCCCGCGGCCTCTGGGGCGTGCGCCGCCGTCTCCTCCGGGTTACCGAGGACGACATCGGGATAGACGGAGTCGAGCAGGTCGACGGAGTAGATCTCGATCTCTGGTTCGAGCGTGCTGGTGACGACGTAATTTCCGAAACGTGAACCGTGGCCGTCCTTGGTGTCCATGCTTTCCAGCCGACGAAACTGGATAGTCGAGCCATTCAAGGCAGAGCGGCATGCTGCTGAGGAGCAGGTCGTGATGCGGCCCCAGGTACTCCGTCGGCTCATCGTAGACGAAGAAATGGAGCTGAGGCACGTTCTGCACGACAATGACGGTCACGAGCATGTTGTCTGTTGGCAAGACCTCGTTTTCCTCGCGCTCGAGCTCATCGTCGTCCTTGGAGTCTGCATAATATTTATCAGGTGCATTGGGCATGAACAATGTAACGCACCTCTTTGAGGGTGATGTATGGGTCGCCGTCGTTATCGCGGTGAAACTGTAATCGTTTTATGCTGGTGAAAGGACCAAAAGCTGCGCAAGGCATATGGTGGTGATCCCAAATATGGCGTGACCAGACGCACTGGATGCCGGCCCATCGCCTTCTTCGTCATACGTATCTAAATTATACTCGGAGAGATCTTCGTTCCATTTTGGGGACACGAAGTCCTTCATCGCGTCATCATCCATGGCTTCGTCATCCTCGCTGCAAGACCAGTCAATCAGTTGTCCGTAGCAGAATACGGGAGACGCACTCCACCCATGTAGAGTCTTCGTCGTCGTCGTCGTCAAACTTGATATCGTCGACTTCACTGTCGTCGTCCTTTGGCTCATGGCGTGCGCGACGGCATCCGCACGTTCTAGCTCTGTGCGCGCGTCTTCGAGCTGTATACTGGCAATGTCGTTAATGCGCTCGATATCGGCATCGCTACCGGCTGCTTTGATGGGTGACGCGCGGAGGCTCCTCGCTTGACCCTTCTCAGGATGGATCAAGAAGCGCGAGGTGATAAAGCGGTGGAGTGCGTACCAGACGATGCTCGAAATCAAGTCTCGAAATTTAGCAAGAGGCGCAGAGGCACACGCGACGAGACGCACTACGAAACACATCGACTGGACGCTGAGCTGACTTTGGCACTCCTGAGTTGCATTGCATGTGCCCGTGCGACGGACCTTCCTTCTTACTGTAGGGCAGTTACGCGTGACACTCCCGTTACGTTGCACTGGTGGCGTTCGTCCCCTTTGTACACACACCATCACCATGGAAATCTGGGTTCTTCTCATCGACCATAATTTCCAGGCCATTGGGAGCCCTTTCCTAGTTGACTCTACTGGTATCGTTTTCATATCCCACTTGACGGAGAGGGTCAAAGAGAAGAAGCCAGGAGTCCTCTCCCGCACCAACACCGACCCCTCTGATCTCACCGTGTGGAGATGCATCGACCCAACAACTTTCGACGCTGAAGACTCTCAAATTTTGAAGAATCAAATCAGCGAGGCCTGCTCTAACAAGAGAGTCAAAGAACTCAACGTAATGGCGAGAATGGCAAAACTAAATATCTCGGAGAACGAGATACTGTTTGTAAAGTTGCCCGGTCAGCCTGGTACGTCATGTGCTCCTACTGCCGTCCACTGCGTTCTCATACAGGCCATAGTCGTTACGTCGGACCAAGTTGGAAGCCCCATCACCTTACAGGTGGACCGAGAATATGAACATTGCTTCCTCCGAGCGCGCTCTAACGGGGGCTTCACGGAAGATGATATCGAATTTAACGGTATAATGGATCGGGACGATGACGATGGCGATGCTCCCGAATTTGTCAAGAAGTACGAACAGATGCTGGGTCGAAAGCGAAATGTGGCCGATAATGTCCGTTCTTTTCTATCTTATCATGTTTTCAGCTTCTGACAGACGAGGTCAGATCCGCGGAGCAGCTGAAAGGGTAGTCGGTGGCGAGGATTATTTTGATTATTCGACGGCGAATGTCTCTGCCGTTGTTGTCGAAGAAGAGGTTATACACCTTAGCCAAATTTCGTCCTTATATTGGGCGGAGCATTGGGAGACCCGGAACCACGGAAAGACTAGGCTGTTCAAAGAATGCGATGCAAACTGGCTATTTTTTTTCCCAATCGCACGTCGGATTAATTCACGTCCTTCAAGCATTGCAACTGGAACACCAAGACTTTCCGCTAGGCTGTGAGGGTCAGCCCATTTTTATATTCTGTCAAGCTAAAATCCTTTAACAGAGGCCAAGAACCGTGGCCGTTCCAGCTTATCATCAAAGTCGAGGAACGCTATCACACGTACAAACCTAAAAGCGATTTCCTCGCTCTCAAGTTTGGCCTTCCACGGATGGCCGTGGAGGTCAACTCCACTTTACTAGGTCAATCCGCCGTGGATCATCACCGCATGATAATTCAGGGAGCAAGCGTTGTCCGATTCGCGAACACCACCTTGGATACGTACAAGAACGAGAAGAATTTCGTTTTCGTGGCCATATATATCAGTGGTGACGGACAGGCAGACCGCCACTTGCTATATCAGAAAGAAGGTTCCAATGATGTACGCACGGATACTCTATATTATTAAAATTGTTTGCTTAATCGCCGTAGGTTTTTCGCAATTTGCGAACCTTTGTATTCGCAAATCGAGGAGACCGCATTGCATTCGCACTCGAATTGTACAATTTTTGTTCCGCATTGGCCGACGAGAGCGACAATGGAGACACGGGAACAAAGGTCAAGAAGCTCGCTACCACTGTCAAAAACTTTGGAACGGAACATCGCCTGCAGGCGTTCACCAGCAAATCCAAGCGTACTGCCAACGATGATGGGGGAAACCAACCCGAACGCAATGTCCGTAAGAAGGGTGGCGATGGAGGCGCAGATGAACAGCTCGAAGCCTACGGATATGAAGTAGTACCAGATATACTCGAGACGGAGGGCGGTACTTGGGAATTAATCGACAAGGTACAACATACCAGAATCCATTTCTCCACTCATGACGCCGCATTGACCATTGTCTTGCAGCTACCACCGAACATCCGCACGGTGTATCGACAGAGCGACCGGAACAAGACAGAGTTGATTGCAAAGCACCTTCGCAAGGGATCGAACGAGCTTGACATCCTCAAGTACCTCCATACAATACAGCCACAGTCTCCTCATGTCATCTCGTTCATCGAGACTATCCCTTCAACCACCGGGGGGTGGCTCATTCTACCGAAGCTGCACTCTATCTGCTACCAAGAAGTCATGGACAGTCGCGGTGTTCGCGGTCGTGACCAGCTTGGGCGGGGCCTGATCGAGGGGCTCGGATATCTTCACGAGCACGGAATTGCACATAGAGACATCAAGCCTGGCAACCTTGTCTGTGACGATGATTTTTGCCTGCAGATCATCGATTTCGACGTAGCTATCAAAGTTCAGGATGAAAACACGGAGGTCGACAAATATCGCGGGACCAGAGACTGGACGGCACCTGAAATGGGAGAGGAAGACGGACCGACGGCGTGGTATAGCCCGATCAAGGCGGATAGATGGTCGTGTGGGCGTGTTCTTCTGCGTCATATCCTGGTCAGGAAAGGAGACAACCGCCTTTCGAGGTTTGCTTCGCAGCTGATGTCCCAGGATCCCCAGCAGCGGCCGTCGCTGGTTGGCTGGTCGGCGGTACCTTTGTCGGACATGGGCAAGGTACTTACAGTTCGCGGGAAAGATTCGCGACCTCGGGAAGAGGTGGTGGATGTGGATGGAGTAAGTATCATGGAGGCACCGGATGCGAAGAAGCCCAGACTTTCGGTGACGAGCGAGGTATCCAACCAGAGCTGAAGGGATGACAGCCATTCCGACGGACAGGTAAGGTCTCCTAACATTCTGTTTCCAGTGTCTGTTTAAACGTGTTTGCTGTTGACTCACGCCTGTGATCCCGACCCGACCGGACTTGAAGCTGCGCGCGAACTTGAACTAGATACTGGCGGTGTCTCTCGTGAAGTCAACCGACAGACAGTCTCGCTTTGGGAAGTCAATCGAAGAGTCACATAGAACTCGGCGATCAGAGAGATGATCCCCTCTTCCAAGTATCCCAGCTGTACTGTTCTACATATCCTTGCACCTCCAAACCTTTTCTGGCCCCATCTTTTCGACGATGCTTGAAGCCAAACCTCATAGACACTTGAAATTTCTACGGACCTCAACCACTTGTCTTGCGCACGCTATCTGTTCGCTATGGTTCATACTCAGGTTAATGAGATAGGAGATGGAAAGGCCTTATTGGGTGAGGACGGTGTACGACGAGGCGCTAGATGATTCCGGGTCCAACGCAGACGACTTTATGTGAAGTGTAATGGCTTTGCTTTCATAATTTAATTGATCAGTTCAGTCGCCGCAATTCATCCATAGATTGTAGCATGGATCAGCTCGTGCGGTGTCCCGCCGGCACAAACAACTATTACTCTTCTTCATCATCACTGTCCTCCTCATCATCCGCAACACCGATGATGCCCCCGGTGGTCCTTTCTCGAAGCTTGCGTCCCGCTTCCGCCAGCCTGGGTCCAAACACCTTGCGCGCACCAAAGTTCGCGCCGACGTCCCAAATCTGCAATTTCGCTTTTGAGCCCGCCGCGGCGAGCGTTAAAGGGTCGTCTGGAGACCAGACAGCCGAGAAGACCTCACTCTGCAGGGTTCAGTTAGCCCAACACTGGCATCATGATACGTCGCGCTCACCAGTCCGAGATCGCAGCCTGCGATAAGGCTGACCTGTCTCTTCGTACCATCTTCGTGCTCCTGGACGTTCCATATTTTCACCATTTTGTCCGTCCCCACCGTAGCAAGGCACCCGCGGATGTGCGCATTCACGTCCAACGCACATGCTGCGCCGTCATGCGCCGCGATCGTGAAACGGGCTGGAGACGGTTGGTCGAGATCCGACGGCAGCGTGCGCGCGTCGAAATTGACCACCATTCCGTTCTCCAACGAAACCTATAAATAAGTACCAATAAAGTCTCATCGCATACGATGGAAAAGAGAACCCCCGCACATAGAAACCGTGTTTGTCCCATGGGTCCCAGCGTATGGCTTCGACGTCCGCACCGAACCACAGTGCCCACGCTCGCGTCGGGCGCTCGCGAGTCGAACACCCGTACCGTGCGATCGTAGCCGCTGAGCTGCACTGCAGGATCTGTAGGGTTCCACTGCAGGGCCTGCACCTCGTCCCTATGCAGTTTCCCAAAGCTGCGCAAGGTGCCCTCCTTCGGGTCCCGCGACAGGTCCCACAGCTTGACGGTGGGGCCCACGCTCCTGCTGGCGAGCATCCATCTGTCGCGCGGTACGGTTCAGGATGGCGTCGACGTGGTGCGCCTCGCTCGCCGAGCGGTGCTTCGCCTTTCTGCGCTTCTTCTTGCCCGTGCCCGCAGCTTCTGCGACGTGCGCCGCCGTCTCCTTCGGGTTACCGAGGACGGCATCGGGATAGACGGAGTCGAGCAGGTCGATGGAGTAGACCTTAAAGTGAGCAGGAAAGAGTCGCGACCTCGGCAATACGTCGATAGAGTTGTGTCTGATCTCTAGTCCTATTTGCCTTCCTGTCGCGTGATACAGGTATGTATGCGAAGAGGCCCAGGGTTGCGGTGATGAGCGAGGTGTTCAGGCAGAGCTGAACGTTTTTACTTTTACATGGTGGCCGGTGATTGGATGACTGGTCTCAGGCCCGATCTAGGGCTCGTTCTCCAGAATATAAACGGTGTAAGTGTCAGCTCTAAACTCGTGTGGTACGTGGTATATGGTTGAGTATCACACCCCACTCCGACTGGACAGGGCTTGGGAGAAGGCATGTGTTGGGATTCAGCCCGGAACGGACACAGTCCGGCAAACCGAGGCTAGACCGACATATTAGATAATCGTAGCATTATCATAGTTAAACGGTTATCAACGAATAATATTCGTAAGCAGAGGAGCAATACGCTCTCCTCTGGACCTCCACGCTCGTACATCGTTCACCTATTCGGCTGCTCGCCTCCATAAATCTCTACAGGTTATGGGCCCTGGCATAGCCAGGTGAACTTGTACACCCAATATATTCCATTTTCACACCATATCTCTGGGCACATATTAAAGCCCCTATCTCGCACGAACTCACATCCTAAGTCGATACCCTCCGAGCGAAGACACCTGATGACACGGGCATCCAGTACTACTGGATGACATCGGCATCTAGGCAGTCTAAGCGCGAGAAAAATCGACGAGGCGCGAGAAAACTTGTCCACTATGACTAAGCCCCTATCGCACATCATAGCTCGCATCCAAGGGACGAGCGATGATATATATTGCCTGGACCCGAGGATACTGGCACCCCGAGAGTCCGCTGGCAGAGTGCAAGGGAGCACGTCCAGCGCGCGAGAAACTTTGACCGTGCGCGAGAACATTTAAACACACGTTTTATTATACCCCCCTATTTCTATATTCGACATAACTTCGATTCGAGGACGCTGGGTAACCAGCACTCCAGAAGTCCAAGATGCAAGAAAGCGTCCAGCACGGCTGGACGAAGCAAGCATCCGGGCATCCCTAACGTGCAGGCCGAGATCGCTTCCAGAAGTACGCATAAAGTGCTGTACTCGTTTGCGACTCCCATGCCACCACGCAACCCGAACATCCACCGGATCATCGCCGAGGATACCTCGGCGAGTGATACTAGGAGACGTACAACGACGTCGACAGGTGGAGATAGCGGCAAGGCCGCTAGCGTAGTGCCCCAAGGCATATACCTGCGCAAATATGCGCAATCGCCCCGTGAACGTCGCGGGGAAATGTACGAGATAACACCATAACATCCTGCACGACTGACTATACCGTGACCTCACGGAAGAGTACAGCGTGCACATAAATATCACGTACATACGTCATGGGGAAGCATACGATACTATGCTATCATGCACGACTGATGATACTGTGACCTCACGGACTAGTTCAGCGTGCTGATAAATATTGCAAATATCATACACGTCCACGGACGAGTGGAACGTCACAAATATAGCTCCATATCGAGCATGTCTACCAGCGCGAGTCTGACACCGTGAATATCACGGGCAGATCGAGCTGCAAGACGACGTCTGACACCGCGAATATCACGGGTCGACCGAGCTCAGGCTGCATGATAACAGATACCACAGCATTTTATTAAGTTGCGGAGAAGTTACATGCGTCTATGTGACACGTTCCGAAACAAATAAATGTCGCCGAGGACACCTCGACGAGTTTCGTGCAGTATTCTCGCACACAAATATACCGCGAATATCGCGGACATCTATAAGCATGCTTTGCCAGCACGCGATCGACGGCAATAGGCCAGCGTTGCGTGATTTGAGCAAGCAGCTCGAGGCGACGGGCAAGATTTTGCCGATGCCGAGTACGCATCGACCCGAAAAGGATCGTTGCCGCCGCCGGTACCATATGTACCGAGATGAGCGAGAGCACGCAGATGAATAAGAGTAATAAAAGGTACATGTGCGCACGGGCAGTAGCTAAACCAGACCCGATAGCGGAGCACATGAAAGTCTTCCCACGCGCGGACGGCAGCCAAGCCAGATCCGATGGCGAGGAAGAGTTCTCCCTATTAGGGAGACAACCCGAATGCGGGTAACGCGTCCAGTCCATGATGACGACGCGCGGGCCCATTGAGCCCATAACTTTCCTACAGAGGAAAAGTTCTCCCATAGGGAGACAACGTCGTACCTGAAAAACGTCCAAAGCGTGTAAAAGATACGCTATGTTGGCGTGGTGCGACAATACCCGAAAACCAACGGGAGCAAAATGTGCTACACCGTGACCTTCGGGATTACCGGTTCTGTCCAGAGAACAGAAATAAAAATGCCGGTGATGTCTGCGAAAACGGATTAAGGCCGTAAACGCAGCAAAGTAAAGTACGTTCCTAAGAGGGAAAGAGCAGTAATGCTGCTTTGAGAGCTTAGTTGGTCGAAATGACCAACGAGACGCTGAGGCCAATATGGTCCAGCGGAAGATATTGTCAGCACCGTAACGCGTAAACGCGTGACAAACTTACCTCTCTAATTTTCCGTTTTTCCAATTCCATCTCTTCGCCCGACTCGATCGTCGTGATCGCGCCGAATACACAGTGCGAGGGGGAGCTGGGAAAGTCAACGGAACTACACCACGCCCTGTCCATCGGCATACCGATCAGCGTCCCACACGACGCACACTGCCCAGGCATGATCCCTGGGAAAGACCCAGTGGGCAGCGACATGGAGAGGAGAAGAGGCCAGGAAAACTCACCAGTCATAGACGATGAACCACGCAAGATGCGAGGTATTCGCGCGGACTTTCGCCAGTGTTCTCCGATACGGAGGGCGAGGTTCATGCCGCGCACCCGACAGAGACGCTCGGGGACGAATATTTCCCGAGTGGACAGCTGTCATATTTGTCAGCGCGACACAGACGGTGATACGCCAACGCTGCGCTGAGCGGGGGAATAACTGGGGAAGAGATTCGCCCAGCATACCCCATGGACTATGACTTGGGGAATGTCACGTCCAATATACACTGCACACAGGACGCCGGACCCCGTGAACATCACGGGAAGATAGATAAAATCGAGTTACTTACTCGATGGGAACTGCGCGGAACATTCTTTCCGCGCGTGCATAGTCCCTACAGCTCATAGTGAGCAATGATGTCCACAGGTGTGGGCAATAGTCCGGCGCAGGCGAGATAGAAGGCCATATGCCAGCCATGGGCTGCGCAGATACATTCGATGGCCCCATGGATCGCGTGCAGTACGTGCGCATAGCGCAACCGTTAACCACAGGTCGACGGAAACACGAATCGCGCAGCTCGATACGAGCGATAACAAAATCAGTCATGTATATGAACGGACCCAATTTGGTGACGTACCGTGACTGAATAAATATATGCCAGAACGCTGGCAATATGCGCGACTCGACGCCGCGGATGCGGTGATGGCCCAAACAAACTGCCTATGAGCAGCTTGCGGCGATGGGTAATACATGCCCGACGCCGAATGTTGTTGCTGAAACGAGCACAACTTATATCCCTGCCAAACTTGTTATACCAAGCCAGCCAGCCATCGGGATGCGTGTGACAGACGACGCACCGTAAAGGCCCCGAGGCCCACATAAAGTCCTGCCGCAGATGCCCAAAAGTTGAGGCGAAAAGCGGCGAGACGTGGATCGGGAAGGCGGCGACATGAGTAAAAGTGGCGCATAGCGCCGCGCAGGCAGGATACAGAAACGCCCGATCTCGAGGCGTATGGGCCAAAAAGAAGACGCTGAGGAGCAGGAAAAAGTCCCGACATCCCAGCGTACGCGGCCGAAATGGCTGCAGATCGTACGATTTCGAAACGATCATGTCTCCGTTCGGAAATATGTGGTCACATACCACAGAACGGATGACGAACCGGACGCATCCAAAGGATGATTGACGTCGGTTCGGTATAAATGTCACGTTGACAGAAAAAGGCCTAAATGGCCATGCCCGAAGCTACAGAGCTGTAAGGGCAATATCTTGTCAGTGACTGCGCACGGGCGACTCACCCGATATAGTTCCCCACGCACGCACAGGCAGTAAAAAGTAACCTGGAAGTGCAGAGGGAGAAAACTCCCAGAGGGAGACTGTGACGCGTGTAACAGACACGGCGCACACTCTGCGAAACGGATAAAAAGGCCGTAAATGCAGAGAAAATATAGGACCTACCTCCGAAACTGTCCTCCAATCATCCTTCCAAAGGCCATCGAAAGCACGCCCGATGTGCCGCGTGAGGGGGAGTTGACAGGAGAGCGCGCAGCCATGGGCGCAAAAGGTCGGAAAGGCCAACCCACGGGGCAGGCCAACGACAAAGGCGACACCTGGTTGTGACAGCTCAAATAAGTCGGAGAGAACATATGACATAACATATGTCATACCATTTCCTCCACCGTAAATCCCAAAAATGATCTCCGTATGCGCAGCGGGGAACGGGAGATGCATCTGACGAGATGCGTGACACGAGCCTGACGAGGCACCTCAAGGAGGTAATGTGTCTGCGAAAGAGAGGAAAACCTAAAAATGGTCCTATACAAAATAAACATTCAGCGCAAGGGGAAGCGAGCCTAGTATGATAGCATTACGGGACATAGTCCCGAGCTCGATCCCGAGCCAAAGGCAAAGGCGAGCTTCGCCGAGCTTCCCGAGCCAAGGGCTAATACGCTGAAAACGGAAATGTAAAAGCGTGAAAATTTCGCGCGAAGGTAGAGAAGGAACCGAACCACAATTTGATGGTAGCTTTTTCCTTCTATCAGAAGGTTTTTTGACGCACCCATCACGTTCCTTCCGCCATGCAAACAATATTATTCACCCGAGACCTACCCTCTGTTTGAGGGGGAGTGTTGGGATTCAGCCCGGAACGGACACAGTCCGGCAAACCGAGGCTAGACCGACATATTAGATAATCGTAGCATTATCATAGTTAAACGGTTATCAACGAATAATATTCGTAAGCAGAGGAGCAATACACTCTCCTCTGGACCTCCACGCTCGTACATCGTTCACCTATTCGGCTGCTCGCCTCCATAAATCTCTACAGCATGGCCTTGGGTTACATGATGTATCAGGTAGGTTGAGAAAATTCCCTACTGCAATCATGGACGCCTCTACTCATCGAGGTCTATACGGGAGGGTGGCAGTTTTTTTCACTGAAAAACCAATTCCCTGCCCAGTGGTCTAAATGTCGCAAAACGCGGTGGGGTAGGACAACTAGCGCACCAGAATAGAGTAAATTAGATAAAAACAATAAAGCGACTTTATCAGCATTCGAACGTGTTCCTGGATTTTACCTCGTGAGCAATACGTCGGCAGAGGCCCTGCGACGGAAGCACTATAATAGCAACGATGTCGATCAACGATACCACTAGTTACATATCCACGAAATAGGACAGTAGCAAAGAAATGGAAGGCGCGTTGCCGATCTTCAAAACCAACTCGTAGAGCTTAAAGGCTTAGGCTAAGCTACTAGTCATTGTATCCAAGAGATTTCGGTGAATCCTTCCGTTCGGATTCGGGCGGCTGGATGCCTTGACGCTCCCACAAGTCCAGCTGGCGGTCGCGCGCACGCTTCCCGGTCGTGCGCTCGTAGTCCGCGACCGAGGTCGGGCGTTCGCCATGCGGCGTTGCACGAAGGGCATGGCGTGTAGCGGGCCAGAAGTCGAAGGTGGCGGTGTGGGTCACGACCTGCCACCAAAATGAATAAAAAGGGTAAAAAGGGAAAGGAAGAAACATACGCGGTTATCCCAGATCGCGACGTCGTTGGTGTTCCATTTGAAGCGCGCATGGAAGTCGTGGTTCTCGGCGATCTGGGCGAAGAGGAACGCGAGGATCACGTCGGACTCTGCCTTGGGGACGCCTACTATGCGCCGCGTGAAGCCTAGTCCGCGGGCGTGTCAACACATGCGTCGTTCGTGGACGTTGGGGACACCTACCGGGGTTGACATAGACGCTCTTCCAGCCCGTCGCCGGGTGCACTCGTACGACCGGGTGCGTAGTCTCGATCGGCTCGCGACGGACGGGCTTGCCCGCCGCGCGCGAGCCATCCGCCTGCGCGACGGCACTATGCACAGCATACAGGCCTTCGAGATAAGTCTGGAAGCCGGGGCTGAGGGACGAGTAGAGGGCGTAACCGGAGCTCCAGAGCGTATCTCCGCCGGTGTCGGGGCCCGTGATCACCTTGAGCGACGTCGTGCTAGGCGGCTGCAGCTCGTAGGTCACGTCCGAGTGCCAGAGATCAATCTTGGTGAAGGAGGCGGGGTCGGGCCGGCGCGACGAGTCGGTGTAGACCACTGGTGGGATAGGTAGGTTTCACGTATCGGACAGCTCTGGAGACGAACCGTGGACCTCTTCCAAACCAGGCTCTTTCGGAACGGGGGTCGTTGCGTGCTTGTGGAGCGGGCCCCAGTGGCGCCCGAGATCAAGCTGCTCGTGGATAGTGAGATCCTGATTCCGGAAGACTTGCACCGAGTTAGTATCAGGTGACGGTGACGCAAAGACTGCACATCGCTTACATACGACACCACGCTCCGCGACCAGGAGCGACCTGGTGGGCAGGGGCGATCCACAGTGAGGAAAGGCTGTGCAAACAAGTTGAAATCAGACGCACAGCTCGTCCTTCTGTACATCAGACAGTTGGCGCAAGTCAATCCCATGGAGCTCTGTGCCAATCGCGGGCGTGAGAGTGATGACTTTGGACGCCGCCGAAAGGAGGCTCTTCTTTTCGGGATCTGCGCCCAAGCCCCTATCAACCACATTGAACTCTTTCAGGGGCTCCCAGGAAACTGCCGGGAAGGTCGGCTGAAGTGGGTGGTTGAGGTACATAGGGCGCTCGATTCCGGGGATGGTACATTACCTTGTACTGGGCGTATTTGTACTGCTTGTCACCATCGTCAGTGGTAGAGGGGGAATAGAAGGGGTTTATCAATTGCTGCCTCTCTGTCGCGACTGGTGCCATGATGGTAGAAAAATGAGAACCGTGAGACGAGACACATATGTCGAGCTTTTTATATGACGATTCTTAGAACAGGTCCCACGAGATACGCCATCAAGGTACGTCTCACGCCGACTTGCGCAAAGAAAGGGAGAGATTGCGAAACCGCACACGTGATGAGACCCAGTGTCCAGCTGATCTCCTCGGGGGAACCGTATCATGAGAAACCTGGGGGAGTGTACAGCCGTTCGAATGAGGATGAGGGGTCTCAAGCGACTGGAGAATCCTCGATTCTGTGAAGCCAAGCTCTCCACAGAGAGAACGGTTACCCTAAGAGACAACTGTGAGGGCCTGTCCGGCAAAAAGAATCTGGCCGCAGCTCGCAAAGTGATAATGCATTACCCCGGGTGGGGTAATGAGGTCCCATAGAGCAACAGAATTGTCTGCTCCGAATCTCCGAACACCTCTCAGCCCCAGAAAGAAATGCAACAATTTCATGTGATGACAACGCGTCACACCGTGTGACTGTTATTGAAGCAAGTGTAATAAACAGTATCATAATACACGAGTGTGACGCGTTGGACATGGTCGTGCAGGCCTCCGCACGATGTGAGACGTCCTAGGTGTGTCCACTGCAGTCATGGGGACGTTGGGGTCGGATCTCTCAGGTTGCGTGCAAGTGCAGCGAGCTCGGTAACAGAAACGGTGAGCTGCATAGAGCTTAACTTGGTCAGGTAGTTGAAAGTAGGCAGAAGCGGGCACGCATGCTTCCGCGCGACCTGTAATTTCGCATAGGTGGCCGCTGCAGACGGGGACGCATCATGGTTGATTTGTTAAGACCGCGCACGAGTGTGGCACAGTCGGGAACGCAGACATGGACTACACTGAACTCTCTCTGGAGTCTGAAAGATCTGAAACGCGAAGCCTGAGGGAAGAGTCTACAGTTGTAAATACATAAAATATATTAGTAAAGGTGTATGTACTAGCTAAACCGGGGACCACAGGACAACTGGGACACATGGTAAATGCGAAGGTATGATACAGTGTGCCTATGACTTACTACCAACTATGGTGTTTTGTAGTCACAGTCACGATTCGGGCAGCGTTGGAGCAGAGAATCAAAAGAGATAAACGGGTATTTTCGTTGCTCCAATTTGATAGGGCTGCTCAAAGGAACCTCATCGCCAACCCCTCGGAGCAACGTGCACCGAACAGCAACTTTGCCCCCTGGCGCGCAGTAGGAGCAACTTATTTTTTTTGGCAGGTGCGCCGCGGGGCAACGGGTGCGCCGGACAGGCCCTCAAAATGGGTCAATGGAGCGAGACTGGTACAGCACAGGTGATAAAGCGTGACCCGATTCGGCAGGACCATGTTGCCACCTCTCCGGCCCGGTCGCGTGGCTGGCACGTGGGCTCGTGGCGAGCGCGTCGGTGAGAGACATTGACTTGATCCCCAACTACATTCGTATCCGACGCAACTTGAATCTCGACGCTTATCTGCATACAGCCTCGCGGCAACTCTGCGACACTGTCATTTCTATAGCGGTACTCTTGTATAACTATGGGTACTCCCTCATAACTTCTCCCACCTGCGTCACACTGACCCCCTCTTCCATTCCAGGCGTCCCTAAGGTATTGTGTCTCTAACTCATGTCGGCTAACACTGACCAGTTCCACGTAGTTTTTCAGATATATTTCGTGAGTGTAGTATACCTCATAGGCCCATCTCCGTCTCACAATAGCCTGCAGGGAACGGTATCCTTTGACGTCACAACTGATCGAAGAGAACAGTATACCCGAGTTTGGTACGCTTGTTGACCACTTTTCCTATAATCTCGCCTGAGCGACCCGGTCAGACAACCTCTACCTTGACTTTAACGGGATCATACATACATGTGAGTCCTTGGCACCCTGAGACCATACAAACTCTAACGTTGACCAAGGTTCCCACCCCAATGATGAGGACGCGCACTTCCGGATGTCCGAGGAGCAAATATACACCTCCATATTCACTTACGTAGACCATCTATTCGGGAAAATCAAGCCCAAGAAACTCTTTTTCATGGCAGTTGATGGTGTCGCTCCCCGCGCAAAGATGAACCAGCAACGAAGCCGTCGTTTCCGCACCGCAAGGGAAGCGCGCGAATTACGCGAGAAGGCCGAGCGGAAGGGCGAGAAGTTGCCAGAGTCTAAGCCGTTCGATAGTAACTGCATTACGCCTGGTATGTCCCCACTTAATTTCACGGAGGTGCACGTGGCGTTAATGCTGCTCGTGATGTTAGGGACCCCTTTCATGGCTAAACTTTCTGAGCAGCTACGCTACTTCGTAAACAAGAAGATAAGCGAGGATACGAACTGGCGCGATGTGCAGGTCGTTCTTTCCGGGCATGAAGTTCCCGGCGAGGGTGAGCACAAAATCATGGAATATATCCGCCTTTCTAAGGCCCAGCCGGACTACAATCCGAACGTCCGCCACTGTCTATATGGTCTCGATGCGGACCTTATCATGCTTGGCCTACTGAGTCATGACCCCCATTTCTGTTTGCTTCGTGAAGAGGTCAAATTTGGACCTGCTGCAAGGAAGAAGAATAATACAGGGTGCGTCTGAACCTATTCTTACCTTGCTATCAACGAGGAGCTGATTGTGACTTGGAAGACCGGAGTCAATCAACTTCTACCTTCTCCATCTGTCTCTCATGCGCGAGTACTTGGACCTCGAGTTCCAAGAAGTGCGGCACTCGTTACCGTTCGAATACAACCTCGAGCGTGTAATCGATGATTTCATTGTGCTCGCAGTGTTCATCGGCAATGACTTCCTCCCTCACTTGCCGGACTTGCATATCCATGAGAATGGACTTGAGCGGTTATTTGATGTGTACATGAAGGTGCTACCTTCGTTAGGTATGCAGTTGCCCATGCTTTAGCCTTCTAGCTCACCATGATCATAGGTGGGTACCTAAACGAGAGTGGCGTCATTGACACAACGAGGCTCCAGGTCATCCTTGACGAGATGATTGAGTGGGAAAAGGAGGTTTTCGAGAAGGAGTACGGTGATTTGAACTGGTTAAAGGGCAAGCAGGATAAGCACCTCAAGGAGTTGGAGCGCGAGAAGAAACGTGACCTGGTGCTGACGCCGCCACAGCGGCTGATATTCGAGAAGGTACAGAAGTTTGTGTTGGAGCAACGCGACGCCGGCGCAAGCGCCAAGACAGCGAGGCTCGAGCTCCTCAACGACTTTCCTGCCAGAGATCGCGAGTTCATCAGTAGACTGGCCACAGACTTGCATCTGGAGCACGCTTGGGACGAATACAACGATGACGACGAAAACATCGTGACTTTTGCCCTTCCGAGATCACAGGAGGAGCCAGAGGCGGATGTGGTAGATGGAGAAGAAGGAAACGAGGACGATTGGGTGAGTGAAGAGGAGGACGAAGAAGCGCGGAATGCTGTGGATCGGGTGCTGGGCAAGTACGAGAAAGCGAAAGTGGTGGAGCTCGCCGACAAAGACTTCGATCAGAGGTACGAGCAGGCCTTGAAGGAGAAGATGGATGAGTGGAAGCGCTCGTATTATACGGTGCGCCCTGATTGGCTCATCGATTCTGTTGCGCCGCTTACTTTCTTTCGTAGGGTAAGTTGGGAATCAGTTATGACAACCCAGAGGAGATGGGCGCCCTCGTGTACCGCTATGTGGAGGGGTTACAATGGGTGATGCACTATTACTACAGCGGCGTCGCTTCGTGGAGTTGGTTCTACAACTACCATTACGCCCCGCGAGTGTCAGGTATGCCTTCCTATCTTCTAGCTCTCCTGTTCGAAGTAACGTCTTCTCAGATTTGAAGGACATCAAGGACATGGTGTTCAATTTTGACCTTGCCAAGCCCTTCCGACCGTTCGAACAGTTGATGGGTGTGATGCCAGAGGCTAGCAAAGAGCTGTTGCCGGAAGCCTACCAGGTCAGTTGACAGGTGCCACGTATAGCCCATTTTTTGCTCATTAACGAGTAGGACCTGATGTGGGACGCGAATTCACCCATCCTCGACTTTTACCCTCAAGAATTTGACCAGGACTTGAACGGGAAGAAACAAGATTGGGAGGCCGTTGTCAAGATTCCATTTATTGACGAACAGAGGCTACTCCGTGCGATGCAATGTGAGTTTCAGGTGAACAGCAAAAGACTCTTTCTTATGTCTTTTCTAGCACGAGAACACCGTTTGACAGCCGAAGAAAAAGTTCGCAACGGCTTTGGCACAAGCTACCAATTCAGATACAATTCCGAGCCCACGGTGTACCCCTCGTCACTACCAGGGTTCTTCCCTGCGTTATATCATTGTACATGTATCACGGAACCCTTCGACCTTCCCACACTGGATGGGCTGCACCTTGTGCAGGGTCTCTGCGATGGCGTCTTCCTCGGCACCGCTGCTCTGGCAGGCTTCCCGTCCCTAAAAACGCTCCCACACACTTCGTCGCTCGGCTTCCACGGCGTCAACATCCATGGTTCTGAGAGCCGAAACAAGTCGATTGTCATCCACATCGAGAACCCACATTCGTCACGCAAACCGGAGGACATCGCGCACGAGTTGATTGGGACGCGCACATATGCCGGATGGCCGTTTTTACAGGAGGCCAGAGTCGTCGGCATATCTGACGCGCTGTTCAAGTACGAAAAGACGACCATCGTGCAAGGTGGGCCCAGTAGGGTGGTCCAGAATCCGCATGCCAAGCATGGTCTAGGTATGTGGAAAAATAAAGCGGAGAGGATCGAGAGCATATACTCGAAGAAATGTGGTGTCCTCACAGGCGAGATTGAGATTCTGTTGCACGTTCGACCTCTGAAAGGTGCGAGTACTCACCACTGTCACACATGTCCCGTCCTAACCCTGCACTCTCATCAGGGTTGAAGCGTCTGGAGAGCGGAGCGCTCGTCAAGGACTATGAAGACGCTCACAAGGAATATGAACTTGCGCTACAACTCGCGGTACCACAGGTCGAGTCCGAGGATCCGCGCTACGTCGAACGAGCGCCGCCGTCTATCGCTGAGGAATTCCCGCAAGACACGAAGGTGTTTTTCCTTGGTGAACATGCGTATGGCTTCGCTGCGCGTGTCGCCGCAACAACGACGAACACCCTATCCTTTGTCCTCGCATTCTCACCGTCGGACAAGTTGGAGAACGAAGCCTTGAAGGAGGTGGTGGCTGAAAGGGCGGCCGCACAGTACTTCCCATCGTTTCAGGTGGCCGAAATGCTCGCGATGTCGAAGCGCGCCCTCTCACGCGTCACGTCCAGTTTCATGGTCCTCGTTGCAGATGGACAAAAGGTCAACCTTGGGCTTAGCATCAAGTTCGAGGTCAAGTCCATGAAGGTACTCAATTACTCCAACAAGAACGGACACATGTGGGAATTCAGCAATCTTGCGATCGACCTGATTCGTGACTACAAGGTTTGCTTAACTTGATGATGTGTGCGAGGTTGGAGGAATGCTGATGTCCTGGCCGTAGGAGAAATATCCCGAAGTGTTCAGAATCCTCGATTGTGGTGGTGATGGTATGCGCGTGCTCCGCTCGTTTGTCTTGGAAACTAATCCGGCATAGATATGGCAAAGGCTTCCACAATCTTTCCCTCTGAGGACGACCCTGGTGCCAAGGCCAAAGAAATTCGCACGTGGCTCGCGAATAAGGGTGTACGCGATTTTGAACCAGTAACGTTGCTATGTGATCAACTAGACAAGGTCTGTCTGTCCCCGCGCTACCCAAGCTCCAAGCAGGATGCTGATGATCCCCGTAGAGCGTAGTTAAAAAAATTGAAGAACTGGCAGATGGGTTTAACAAAGAGCGGTCATCGGACAATTTCAAGCGCGCGATGGTGAAGAACGTCCCACGACGGGCAGTGCTCAAGCCGGAGCACGCAGTTTACCGACTTCAAAACCAAAGGTTCGATCTCGGTGACCGGGTTATCATGGTACAGGAGAGCGGCGGCGTTCCGCTGTCCGCGAAAGGCGTCGTGATTGGCCTCGGCACAAAGACTATCGACGTCGTTTGGGATGTACCCTTCATCTCGGGCACGACGCTCAACAACCGATGCTCGCAATATCGGGGGTCTTCCGTTGACTTTAACGCGTGTCTCAACTTGACGAACCGGCAATTCGTCTCAGCCGTCAATCAGAGCTCGCAACCGCCACCACCACCAGCGGCGACGAGCTCACAACCCTGGTCACGATTCGACTCCCAGCCCTCTAGCTCAGGACCAAGAGGACACCGGGTTCCGTCGGGAGGACGTGGGGCGCCACGCGGGAGGTCGGTTTTTCAAGTTAGTGCTATTTTGATGATGTCTGACGACAGGCCCCGATAGCTATGGTTCAAGCTGGACGCCAGTGCACATCATGACTAATCCGAATCGTGGTCGAGGAGGCGTGCATGTGAATGGGCATGCCTCCACGTCAGGTCCCTCACGGATCAATGGCACGGACGGGCATGCCTCTGTACCCAGCACGGACGACCAGGACTCTTCACAGGATGCACCTTCGCGCGGTTGGGGTAATGGGCCGAACCGTCAAGAGTACCGCAGACCGCCAGTACCACCACGGGGTGGCTATCTTACGAGAGGACGCGGATTTAGTCGAGGGTTTCATCCTAGAGGTGGGTTCCGTGGTGGTCCTGGAAGGGGTGGGTACGCAGCTGCAGCACCGCTTCCGTCATGAGATCTGTTCTACTTTCTACTAGTGTACGGTTGATAGACTTGTATCATCTTTTTTTTACTTTATCTCGTTTTGCGTCGCGGTCATGGGTCCCAATCAGGAAGATCATCTTTTTTCCATCTTGCACCGTCTCGACTACAATGGCAGAGATACACGATCAGTTCGATACAATTCTAATATTTGATTTTGGTTCACAGGTCAGATAATCGTACATCGTCACAGTATTTATAACCTCAGCATTTCGAGGTTTTTTAGTACAGCCACCTAATTACTCGGAGGTGTCGCGAGCTCAATGTGTACGCAGAGCTTATGCCATGTACGCAGAAAGTTAAAGAACTCGGATGGAAACCAAAGGGTGTGTGCGCTCGATCTCTGTCGTTCTCGTCTCTCGTTTCTGAATCGCATTTCGCAAGGTGTGATACTGTCTGGCTCCCCGTATTCCGTATACGATAGCAACTCTCCTCACGTCGACCCCGACGTTTTTGAGTTGGGCGTCCCTATCCTCGGCATCTGCTACGGCTTGCAGGTGTGTTTGGGTGCTCTTTTTTTGATCGAAAAGACACCAAAACCCAACGCAGGAAATCGCATGGAACCTCGGAGGCAAGGTCGCGAGGTGCGATCATCGCGAGTACGGCTCTGCACGTGTGCAGATTAGCAAATTTGGGACTGGGGGCTCTTCGTCCGTCGATGCGTTGTTCGAAGGGTTGGGCGACGAGATGGAGGTGCATCGCGTCTCGTCGCTCCTCCTGTTCCCTGAACTGATTTCGGTCTTCAAAAGGTGTGGATGTCGCATGGCGACCAGCTCTCTGCGCCTCCGCCAGAGTTCCACATCATCGGCCACACGAAATCTGCGCCGTTCGCTGCGATCGCGCACGACTCGAAGCCCCTCTACGGCATCCAGTTCCACCCCGAGGTGACGCACTCTCCGCGGGGGAAGGAGGTGATATCCCGATTCGTGCTCAACATCTGCGGATGCAAAAGTGACTGGACCATGGTGCGTCTAGCGTCCCATCAACTCATCCATCCTAACTCGGGCCGACAGGAAGAGTTTATAGGAAAGGAGATTGCTCGCATACGTGAAATCTGCGGCGAAACTGGTCGTGTCATCGGCGCCGTTAGCGGTGGTGTCGACAGCACGGTCGCAGCTAAACTGATGCACGAAGCGATCGGTAACCGGTACGGTCTTTCCATGCTCCCGCGCCCACGCCATCTTATCGCAACTGACTACTAGATTCCACGCTATCATGGTCGACAATGGCGTGCTTCGCCTCGACGAGGCGAGGCAGGTGAACGTGATGCTCAACAAAGATCTCGGCGTGAACCTGACCGTCGTCGACGCGTCCGATCTCTTCCTCTCCCGTCTGGACGGCGTCGAGGACCCCGAGCAGAAGCGCAAGATCATCGGAAACACGTTCATCAACGTGTTCGAGGCGGAGGCCGCCAAGCTCGAGGCGGCCGAGGCGGACAAGGGCAAGATCGACTGGCTGCTCCAGGGGACGCTCTACCCGGACGTCATCGAGAGCATCAGCTTCAAAGGCCCAAGCGCCACCATCAAGACGCACCACAACGTCGGTGGCCTGCTCAAGGACATGAAGCTCAAGTTGATCGAGCCCCTACGGGAGCTCTTCAAAGGTGCGCGCTGCCCAACACACTCTCGCTTTCGTTCGTATCTCACACCCCCCTCACGTCACGTTAGACGAAGTGCGCGCGCTCGGTCGCCTGCTCTCCATCCCCGCCTCGCTCGTGCAGCGACACCCTTTCCCGGGCCCAGGTCTCGCCATCCGCATCCTCGGCCCAGTGACGCGCGCGCAGGTCCAGCTACTACAGCGCGCAGACGCGATCTACCTCGAGGAGATCCGCACGGCGGGGCTGTACCAGCGGATCAGCCAGGCGTTCGCGGTGCTGCTGCCCGTGCGCGCCGTCGGCGTCATGGGCGACCAGCGCACGTACGAGCAGGTCATCGCGCTGCGCGCGGTGCAGTCGGAGGACTTTATGACCGCCGACTGGTTCGTGTTCCCGACCGACGTGCTCCGCCGCATCTCGTCCCGCATCACTAACGAGATCGCGGGCGTCAATCGCGTCACCTACGACGTCACGTCTAAGCCGCCTGGGGTGCGTTCCGTCCGTGCCAACCGGTGACGGCTTGCTGACCTTACCTTTCTGTGCTAGACTGTCGAGTGGCTCTGAGATGCAGCGGCGTGCGCCATCAATAGAGTGTGTTGGGTGCATGCGTATTAATTTAGTCAAGGACGGACGACCTAAATGAGGGGTGGAGCAAGATGGTTTTGAAAATACAGTAGAAAATGCGTGCGCGGGTTCGATGCGCTCTAGTCGGAGTCAAATGTTATGTTTGGTGTTGCGATCGACAGAGTATGCAGTGAACAATTACACCCAAAAGTGGACAGCAGGATGCAAAAGAGAAAAAAACAATGCAAAAGATTGGAAGAAGGCACCAGCCAAACAGGGAACGTGGTCCGCCAGGGTGTGTGCGTGGGTGTCGGTGTGTCACTCACAGCGTAAGGGTTTCACGCAGGCGCTCCGCGAGCGGCGTTCCGTCAAAAACTTCCACGAGCACCTCCTTGACATCTTCGACGTACACGAAGCGGATGCCCGTTTTGACACTCTCTGGCACGTTTTCCTCGATGTCGGCGCGATTCGCTGCCGGTGCAAGGATAGTCTTGATGCCCGCGCGATGCGCCGCGAGGATCTTCTCCTTGAGTCCGCCGACCGGGAGCACCTGCCCGACGAGCGAGATCTCGCCCGTCATGGCGATGTCCGGGTTAATCGGCGTCTTCGTGAAGAGCGAGACGAACGCGGAGAGCAGGGCGGTGCCCGCGCTGGGACCTTCCTTGCCGATGCTGCCCTCAGGCATGTGCACGTGCACGTCGCGGTCGTTCAGTATCATCGTAGATGGGTCGTCCGTGACGCCAAGAGCATGCGCGTGTGACTTTGTCCAGCTCAACGCAATCTGGGCACTCTCGCGGATGACTTCGCCGAGTTTACCCGTCAGCTGAAGGTTTCCCTTGCCTGGCATGATCTATGCGCATATAATCGTGAGTGTGCACAAGAAAGACACAAACGAGAGGACTCACAGTTGCTTCAATAGGCATGACTGCACCGGAACCATTTCCAAGATAGCCCAAACCGGTACTGACACCTGCCGGCGGTGGACGCACATACATCCTGTCCTTATGGTAGACGGGCGGGCCGACGTAGTCTTTCAACGTCTCTGGGGTAATGCGGATGTGGACGCTATCGGGCACCTTGAACGGTTTGCGTTTTTCCGTGGTCACTTTCTTCTCGGGGCTCGATGCTTCGGTATCGGTGCGGGGAGTAGCAGTCTCAGGTGCAGCGGGCTCGTTCACAGGAGGATCCTGGGCCGGAACGACCTTATCCGCATCGCTGGCGGCCGTAGGTTGGGCCTCTGCCTCTGGGAAGGCGTCCTCTCCGAGGTCTTCAACGATTTTCAACGATGCCTTGCGGTAGATCTTATCAATGTGCTTCTTGAGATTACGTACACCGCTTTCGCGGCAGTAGTATTTGATGAGCACGTCCACGGAGGCAGGGTCCAGCACTACATCCGCGTCCTTGAGTCCGGAAGCCTCCTTCGCTTGCGGGCCGAGATACCTCTCTGCGATCATCGACTTCTCTTCAGAAACATAGCCGGAGACTTCAATGACCTCCATGCGATCAAGGAGTGGTGCCGGAATCGTATCAAGCACGTTCGCTGGGTGCCCGTGAATAAACAGATTCGTAACAAAGGTGCAGAAGCATACCTGTGCAGACGAAGAGGACCCGGGAGAGATCAACAGGAACATCCATGCTAAGTATAGGCGTGAGAATGAGTTCTAGCGCAAGAAACCAGAACGCACTAATGATCCAGGAAAGCATTGTTCTGTTCCGGGTCGAGCATCTCCAGAAGTGCACTCGCTGGGTCTCCGTTGATGCCACGTCCGACCTTGTCTACCTCATCGATGAGGACGAGAGGATTCTCCGTACCGACACGCTTGAGCGCTTGAATGATCTTTCCTGGGAGGGCACTGCACCCGAGTCAGCACCCGCGGCGGAAGGAAAAGAAATGGCAAACAAACCCGACATAGGTCCTTCGGTGGCCCTTGATCTCCGCCACGTCCGTCAACCCACCCACGGAAAACCTGAAGAACTGCCGCCCAAGGGCTCGAGCGATCGATTTACCGATAGACGTTTTGCCCACACCCGGAGGGCCGGCCAGGCAGATGATCTTGCCTTCCACGCTCCCACGCAGCTTTCCGACCGCCAAAAACTCCATAATGCGTTCCTTGACATCCTTCAGCCCGTAATGGTCCTCGTCCAAAACCTTCTTGGCGTGGGCAATCGAGAAGTTCTCGGGAGAGTGCTGACCCCAAGGTATCTGCGTGAGCCAGTCGAGGTAATTGCGCGTGACGTTCGCCTCGGACGCCGCCGGTTCGAGATGTGCGAGCTTCGTGATTTCCTCCTCAAAAACGCGTTTTACAGGCTCTGGCATAGCGAGCTGAGCGGCGCGTGCCTTGAGTTTCTCGATGAGCTTATCCTTTCCGTCACTTTCCATGCCGAGCTCCTTCTTGATACCCTTAAGCTGTTCCATGAGGTAGTATTCGCGTTGACGCTTTGCGATCTTGCTGTCTACATCGCGCGAGAGTTTGGACTGGAGCTGGGCGTTGATCAACTCTTTCTTGAGAACGAGAAGAGCTTTCCGGAGGCGGTCCTCGACGATGAGGGACTCCAATACGTCCTGGAGCTCACCAACTTCGCCAGTGGAAACAGCAGCAGCGAAGTCTGCGAGCTTATCGGGCTCGTCGAAGACATTAGACGCGACTTGGTTGATGGAGAAGTTGGTGATTTGATCACGGAAGAGAGGATTGAGCTGAGCGATGTCCTTAAAAACGGAGACGATCTCGGACATGAATGCGCGAATGTACTGGTCGTCTTTGTTGTAGGGCTGCGTGAAAAGGTTGGTTATGTTCACAATCGAGACGTCAAAATCCTGGAGGAAGGAGGTCTGTAGAGGTGCTGAAGAGGTTGTGAGCAAGTAATCAGGAGACGGCCAAGTTGGACGCACCTGGATGACGCTTGGCTTGGTCTACGGGCAGCTCGGCTTCAGTAGCTTCAGGTGAAGGCGGAGGTGTCGGGAGCTCCTCTAGACCAGGAGGCACGGATGGGTCTACCAGTTCTACTTGGGCGGTAGACGGCTGAGAGCCTCCAGCTTTGACCAGGTCAGTAATCTTAATCCGGCGATGGGGATAGAGAACGGCAGTCAACCCTTCCTCCTTCTCGTCCTCTCTCCCTGGTACACCGGTGGCAGCAAAAACGCTAGTGATCTGGGCAAATACGCCAACGGGGTGAACGGAATTGATATCCGTGATGACGTCCGAGTCTGCTTGTTCGTCTTTCAAGAGGAACGCGCCTAAATACGGTTGGCCACGTTTCATCATTTCCTTTACAGCTGCAACGACTTGGGGATTACGGATGACGACTGCCTTGTAGAAACCGGGAAAGAGAGGCCGTCGGGCGATAGGGAGGGCAAGAACCTGTGGATAGTTTTCGGGGACGGATTGGCGAGAAATAGAAGTTGATGGAGAAGCGGGCGCAGAATCGGGAGGTGGTGAGGCTGGTGGGTCTGAGCCATCGGGGTCATCACCGCTAGAGGATGACGAGGACGACGGTGGGGACGCGGCGCCGGAGGAACTGGTGGGGTCATCAGAGGAGGTTTCGAGTCGGACCTCGGCCGACGCAAGTCCATGGGGATCGAATCTAGTTTGTCGTAGTGGGAATGAATGGAGACTGTCCGCTATGATGGAGTAATGACGCGTTTTCGTTTTGGGGCGTGCGTGTCTATGTTGGAGGGTGGGAAGGGTGCGCAGTGCGGTGTTGGCGACACGCCTCGTTGTAGAGACACGTAGGCTCGCTAGGAAGTTCATAGCGAAGCCAGCGTTCAAAGTGGGGGCCAACAACGCCGGTGGTGGAATTGGCGGTGGCAGTTGACGGTTGGCGGAGAGCGGAGAGGTCAAATTCGCAGCGCATTACAAATAATATACCGTCACCCGCTCGCTCTCCTCCGCGTCTATGAGCAAACCTGCAGACCCCGTTCAGAGCAACGCACAGATATTTCGCGTCTATTCACGTCGGCTGTCGAATCCTACAGACCAGGACATCTTCATTGCCTCCGCCAACAAGCTCGCGGCGTTCTTGTCTAACGCGAGGGCCTATTATGTCGAGGCTCAACTGCCGGTACGTCTTTGAGTCTCTTCAAAATACAACCCTATCTTCTGTGCTCATTCGTGTCCTATTAAACACAGGTGATTGAACTTCTTGAGGTGAACATTCTTGCCACCGAACTCTTCTTCAGCTCAATGAAGCGGCCAGGTTTCTCTCAACTCATTGAAGAACGTTGCGCCCGACGTGTTTCGCCAGTCTGATTTAATGAATCGATCTCTAATTTCAGCTGAACAAGCACCCCTTTTCGACGCCTTTGACAATCTTGCCAAGAGTGTAAAGCCATATGTGCCTCTCTTCACCAACACCCTGAGAAGTAGGCAACATTTTCTGATGCAGGTACTCTCTAATCTGCTCAACCTCAACCCTCAAAGACAGACTTGTTTTGTTCTTGTCCTCTGTTGGCATTGGTGTACAAGGCGCGCAGGGCTCGGGGTCCTCCGATACTTCGATGCAGACATCTACTGCCCGTACGGCGGGGCCTCAGCCCTCTTCCACAGTACCTCAGGCACCTACAAGGAACACCCCGCCGAGTTCCAGTAGTACGCGGCCAGGCACATCTGTGACAACTAAGTTACCTGCAAGTAGTGGGACCGCCACACCAACACCTGTCTCAACTTCTGCCCCGTCATTGCCAGTATCGTCGATGACCGTGGAGAGTCCTTCTGCGTCTGGCTTGGACGAAGTAACATCCCCGGTGTCCGTCGAGATGTCCGTTGATCATGAGGTCGTTTCAACTCCAACCCAGCAAGCTCCGTACTCTCCTGCTATCGTCCTTCCTTCTCGCCAACCACCGCTATCTCATGCACCCGCTTCTGGGGCGGTGGTTTCTACAGCACCCGTAGAGACGGACTTGCCTCCCCAGGCTCTCCCACCTCCAAACACTTTACCCCTCACGCCATCGATGCTACCGCCACTTCATACCCAGCCCCTTTCACCTATCTCTGACCCCAAAATCACACCCAACCCACTCCAGAAAACCGCGCAGTCACCCTCAGCGAACCGTTTCGATGTTCCCGCTGTCGGCCTCGCCTACCATACTGCAAGGTCCGAAACAGGCCGTGCACTTGTCCTCCAAACCGCCGCCGTTGGACGGTGCATTCCAAGGTCTTTTGCCATCACTGTCTCGAGCACGTGCGAGTGGATCTGCTCCAGTGCCTCTTTCTTCCATAAGGCAGAATCCGAAACCGCCATCCAGGCGACAATCATCTGGGCTAGACTTTTTGCAGCTGGATCTGCAGGTTGCCCGCGAAAAGAAACAGAAAGCTGCTGCAGAGGCAGCCAGATCTGGTTCTGTGTCATCACCAACGTCTCCGATGTCTGGAACGGCCACAACTGCAACGTTGATAGCTGTTGCAGTCACCGGTGCACCACGCACACCAGTATTGCCGCACTCTTCGCCTGCAGTAGCACAGGGAACTCCAGCTCTTATATCCCCCGCTCTAGGGACGCCAACCGCCAATCCTTCAACCGCCATCTCCAGTGAGTCAGACGATTTGTCAGCTTTGCAACCCCAAAAGGCTCAGACTGCAACACCAAGACCAGTTCACCGCGACTTGAGGCAATACTCTAATCGCAGTGTATCCGGGACCCCAAGCACCCCCAAGTTACAGATTACTGACCGTGGGCCAGCACCACCTCCTGAACCAGGCTCGTTGGGCGCGCCTATCGTCATTGATGAAGACGAGGAAGGGCTTATATCCGTGCCCGCAGAAGATAAAATGGAAGTTGACGTGGTGGAGGCTCTTCCGAGCGTGGAAGCGAACTCAGTCGTGGTGCTAGACTCACAAGATTCTCGGGGTGACGGGGATAGCGCGGAGCGGCGTCCCAAACCCCAGCATCAACAAGAAGATAGTGTGACGTCAGAACACTCTCCCAAACAAAACGTCTCAGCTCCCCAGCCTACGACCCGTTTCCCTGTCCCCATCACTTCTGCCTCGGTGCCTCCGGTGTCGACACCCGGAAATGAAATGCAAGGCGTTTCGTCACAGCAGGCGACCGAAAACAAGGAGGCACATAGCAAAAACGGCGGCAAGGACCTATCGAACGCAAACGTGGAGAGTGAAACAATGGAGATCTCTGTGGAATGTGGGGACTATCCAAGCGTTGCGGTTGTGTCCGGTGCCACAATCGAGCAACCTTTGGGTAGCGGGCCAACCCTTGATAAGGGTTCTTCTCCAACTTCTGTCGGTGTCATGTCCGCGCCCGAAACTGGAAACACCCAAACGACATCCTTTGTGCCTCTGGCGACAGCCTCCATAGCCGCGACGGCCGAGGCCTCGCCCATACTTGCGACGTCTCCGGATGAATTGAAAAGAGTTCTCTTGGGCACGCAATCTAGAGAACCAGGACCCAGCATGAACGCGCAGGTACTCGCGTTACACTCTACTCCTAGCGACAACAAATACTCACGCATACATCTGAAGCCTCACCAAAAGCCTGTCACAGGAGAGCACGCTGACGGCGCCTCAGTGGCGGACGTTCCACCAGCTTCTGGGAAGCATCGGAGGTCTCCCACTCCTGACGGCGACGCAAGAATGGTGTCTCCCATAAAATCGTCTCTAGTTCCTGTCGCAGAGTGGCGGCAAGACCTTCCCACCACTCCCGTGCGGTCTAACATTGCCCAACCAACGACACCAACTGTGACCGTCTCCCTTGTCGCTCAGCAACGAAAGAATGAGGACGGCTCGGGGGGAACAATTGGCCCCTCTTCCCCGCTCGGGTCATCGGTCTTCCGAGAACCTCTGACAAGCAGCGGTAATGGACCAGCGTCGACCAACTTATCTATAAGTTTTCTTAGAGCCAATAGTTCGCTCAGTGACATGGATATTTCACATTCTTCCATCTCTCCTCCACCAATTGCGGTTTTAAAGGCCCATTCCGAAGGTGCAAGCATGACGAATTCTTCCAGGGCTTCAGAGGCCAGAACCGAAACGGAAGACGACGAGATGATAGACGAACTTGCACCACTTTTCGGGAAAGATATGCGGGTGCTCTCTATGTTCAACCCGTACGACGTTCCCGGGGAATTCACATTGGACTTCGTTCTTGTTGACGTCCGATTGGGAAAAAATCTTGCTATGGGTCAGAGCCCCAGAGAATATCGAGTGCGTGTCTATCTATAATAACATACCCTTACGCGTGCTAATCACCCGTGTCTCCTCTCCCAGCCTGGACATCTCTCGGGCAAAATGCATATCGCTGGCCTGCTACTCTGTCCAGGATCTTGAGCCCCATGCAAACCAACAAGATGTGAGTCGCGAGCACTGGTTCGAAAATGTCCGGCCAGTCCCATGGCCAAAGTTGCCGCGCCATCTATGGTTCCTGGTCAACGATGAGTTCACCATTTTGTACCCCCCTTACGAGGTATCCTTTTCTCCACATTTTTTCCTCACCTGCATATCAGCCCCGCTAACTGGCTGTCTGCTGCCCAAGGCTGAGGAGGAACTCTTTGACCTTTCTTCGTATTTACGGCCGGGACAGAACAAGATAGCGTTCACGCAGATCGACACCATGTCGGACTATGTGCTCGTGCTCCACTGGTCACTACCCCACGCGCAATCAGCTCGCGGCACGTGCATGCACGTTGGGACGAGAGGAAGCGATTTCGAGAACAGTTGGCTTGGCTTACTCGTCCGATTTCACCGGCGATATGATGTTTAATTCTCTCAGCACGTTTCCTCCTTGTTCTCGCACCATCCGCATCTTATAGCAGCTACGCTACTACCAAATCATTATAGTTATTGATTGACGTACAGATGCGAGCGCGCGGGACGCTCGTCATGCGAAGGGATGATACTAGCGCGGCACTCCCGCGCGTTCACCAGTCACAGATAAGTCAGGCTACCTTTTGTATTATAGTCATCGGCCTCAGCTGCACTAGTTCTCCACCACCCACCCATAGTTGTTCATCATTTGATCCTTGATACTTCTCTCTATCATTTTTAGAAGCATAATCAATCTATTTGTGAACGTCGTCCTTATCTTGAAACATGCCATTCTCCCTACGTCGCTCTATGTCATCACCTCAGCCCTTACTCGAGCGCGGAACTATCAGAAGGTCAAACCGGTTAATCTTGAAAATTTAACATTTTACGACTAGTTCTCAAGAGCCGTGCCAATAAAAAAACAAGAAAAATAAAGTTTCTCGCGGCCTTGAAGATCTTCCGCTCTTTTCGTTCACGTATTTTGTCCTGATTAAGGTTCTTGCTAAAGTCGTTCAATTTACTGTAAAGTCAATTTCATGTATCGGGGTGTGGGAAAGGACGCAACCTCCTTCCATTCATGCGCAGTCCCCGCACGCACGCGGGGCGCACCATCACCGGAGCCGGGCTCCCCAACTTTGGTGCACCCATCTTTCTGCTTCTGTTCGCGCGCAGCTCCCCTGTGCCTGGATTGCGCCCCGCTCCGCCGCGGTCCCTCGCCGTTCGCCGCTCCCTTGCGCATTTTTCCCTGCCCCTCATGTACCCCAGACTTGTGTAGAAAAGGAGGGGGGGAAAGCCCAGGGACTGCCCGCCAACGAAAAGGGCGCACACTGTCCCAAGTGCGGTGGCGCGGAAACCGCGCAGGGAGGGGACCACGCACGACATGGGAAGGGTACGCACTGCTCTTTTGCGTCCCCATTTGTGCGCAAAGGGGGACAAGGCCGTGTCCAGTGAAGTCACGCGTCACGACAACAATGAGCGGCGGTCACCGATGATGGATGGTATTGTGAATGGATCGGTATTCCGAATATTTAACGGTCAGAGGTTCAGTGGTCTAATGGTTATGATTTCTGTCTCACATGTGTGATGTCCACAGAAGGTTCCCGGTTCGATCCCGGGCTGAACCACTTTTTTTGGAAATATTCTCAAAAAAAAAAGACGATAGAACACGCCATTGACTGGGACGGGATTGGGCGAGGGTAAAGTCTGACCAATTTCATGTCCTGAGGGTGGGATCCGGAAAAACCGCTAGCAAGTGACAGTAATCAGTTTGCAAATGAGACGGGATTGATCCCTGCTTTAAAATCCCAGCGGCGTTGCCGACACAGTATCACGAAAACACGCTCACGAAGACGACGGAGCGGTGGGAATCGAGCGTTCGGGACTCGGGGTTCGAGGTTCGTGAATCACAAAGATGTTTATACGAGAAAGCTACTGCAGTTGAATGCAGTAGCTCGAGCCTAGGGCTTATGGAAAACAAGTCATACGAACATCCGAGAACTACCGAGTCACTACAAAATGCTGAGTCAACATGTTAGGCCGAGTCATTCCAACATACGAGAAAAGAGAAAGGGCGAAAGGAGTATTGTGAGTCATGCAGACGAGAGCGTAACACAGCGTTATAAAACTCGACGCTGCATGAAGATGACGACGCAGGTCGCTCGCTCGCTAGTTCGAGTTATACAAACGACTTGGGATATACCAAACGTCCAAGCTCCACTAATATCACCTAGTCAGTCTACCGTCAATCCGAGACGATGGCATGTAACTCACATGCATTCCCCTCGATCCCTCTGACTGCACAGAAATCTTCAAGTCCTTCTTTCCAAGCGGGCCCGTCTTCGGGACGATGCCCCACCACCCATTCGTACCATCCGTCCAATCGCTGTTGACGGTAAATCCGATAACGGTGCCATCGACTCCCGTTCCCCCTGGGAATGCTAAACTACCCCAGACCTGCCGGAGGAGGGCGTAGTCCTGTTGACTTTCCATTCCAGAGCCCCGGGAGACATGCTCAATGCCATATTTCTTGATATCTTCTGCGCTGGGATTCGTCCTTCCAACGGAGAACGTTCCTATGTTCTTTTGACTGCGAATCCAGGCAGCAGTCCCATCCGTGTGATCAATGCGATGCCCCCTGCAATATCGGTGGTGTTAGCTGGCAAAAGGTTCAGCAATAGCGAAGAACGTACCGAATAGCATCGTCATAGCTGACGTTTCGAAGGCTTGTAATGAGCTCGCGACAAGCGAGAATTTGATTAAACTCCTCAAGCAAACCCGCAAGGTCATTGAGCACATTCGACAGCTCCTGGGGATTCGTCGAGTAGCCGGAACGTTTGGAATGAATTTCTCGGAACAATTCCTCGATCTTGCGACGACGCCTAATTCTCGAACTTTCGTCAGCGGGGAGGGTACTGTTAAAGAGCACCGCGAGGCGAATATCATCGAAAGCCTTGCGAGTGCGGAGGAACAGATCGGGATCCATTGAGATGGATCCTGGGATCGAGGGCTCGATATTGCAGTAATGACGGAGGTGCACGGTGCTCGAGACGGGAACGCATTTGGCGTCGAATAGAGTGAGATTGTCGGTAACGCTTGCATTTACATCGATATGGGCACCTCCCATGTCTCCGACGATATCATATTGGACTTCGATAGATATGTTGCTTTCCTTTGCCGCGCTCTTGAGCTGTGATTCGAAGTTTCCCGACCCTTGGGCATCAACATTGACGCCAACGGAGCCTTTGAATTTCATTAGAGTGGACTCGGACTGGGAAGTGCATTTCCTATAATAAAACGCATTTATCTCGGGACTCTCGGTGTATACGTAGATCAAAATGAAATCTTACCAGACCGCAGTGAACCTAGCTTCATAAGAAATCTCATGGACATAATAGTCACCAAACCGTTCACGGAACACAGAAGGATTGTTGATCAAGGACTTGGCTGCCTCCGCGAGCTTGGCACCACTGCCAATGCGCGTGGCAAGTCCGTGCTTCTCGCATCGAAGAACAATTAGGATGCTGTATCCAGTCGAGGCATGCGATTGGGAGAAATCGAATGCAGTATTGACACTACCCTCAATATTGCCACCAGCAAAAGTGATGGCACCGTTAGTGCTGAAGGCCTCACTGACGTTGAGCTCGCGAAGATTCTCGATCACGTGAAGGCTGTACTGGGTCCCGATCTTGTCGCCTACCACCTGTTGAGAGGTGGTTGTGGTAGGATCAAAGGCACTGGCGCGCATGTCACCAGAAATGCCATCCACTGAAGTGCCCGGCTGCATGCCAGCAACAAAGGTCTCGGCAGATGGAGAACGATCGAGAGTTGAGAACTTGGACATGGCTCTGAAACTGGGGGGGGGGGGTCAATAAATCTGGGATGCAACTGGTGAAGGGCACTTGCTTGTTAAGTGAAGATAGTTGAGAGAACGGCAAGTTGTCCTGAGTGAAAGAGTATATCAGGATGCTGCAGGATTCGACGAAAAACACCCCCTTTTATAATGAACAATTCCCCAGTTACGGAAGTATTAGATCGCGGAAATTTCTATGCCTGGTCGCCGGAAGAACGAAAGAACGGAAGAATGGTGGAATGGACACGTCAATCAGGACAGTAATGCGGTCGTGGGTACAGACGAGGGCGGAATTGAGACGCATATCCAGGCCTAGGACAAGTGACAGGACATGGACTGAATCTTCATGAAACGCAGCAGAGAAATTCAAAGTAACTTCATGGTGCAAGTCCGTCTTAGACATCACTGAGTATGCTAAATTTGTAGGTGGGGTGCGATATTGGTAAATAGTCGGAACTGCCACCTCCCAGAGGAATGCCAGAGTCATGCGTAAGCGAATAGGGGGAATGGCGACCAGCCAGAGTGGGTGATTGCGACCATCGAGGGGTGATGATAGTCGATGGAGTGACCGTAGGCTTGGTGGGTTGGGTGGGTGATGATAGGGTCCCGTGCCATTCGGTAGTCCACTCATAGAGGTTGACGCGGTTAATGGTGGAGATAGGGGCGACGGTGCAGGCGCGGAGGGCAGCTGTCCTGGCGGAGGTGTCGGGTGCTCTCTTCTGGTCAGCCGGAGACCACACGAGGTGGATGCTCGTGTCCCTGGGTGAGGCAAAGAAAGATGTGAGCGAAGTATGAAATCGAAGGAGTTCCGATTGGAGAACGATTGCGTGTAATGTGCGCGAGGGCCGCATCATCGTCCGAGAGTATGTGGATGTGATAGGCGCGCGCGCGAGTACTCAGCCGTGATGAACTCAGCCTTCACAAGGCCAAAGAGGTGCACGTCGTAGGTCATGATCTGTGCCCAAACACCCCGACGTGACTAGTGTCTGAGGCCCTCCTTCCCAAACGCTGATGGCAGCACCGTCCACCAGATTAGCGTTGGTAGTTGCCAGTGGCGAGGAAGATGGGAATTGCATAAAGGTATTCAGCTTGTCAATTCTTGCGATTCATGCGGAATGACCGCAAGGTGAAAAGCGGAATCATGTTGTCAGTGGCTGCCGCGTGTGTTCTGCATGGCACGTAAGCTTACCACACAGCACGGATCAACTGGCCTCTTCTGTGTCACGCCATGCGCGGTCCGCCTCCGCTGTCGCCTGAGAATTGTGGGCCAATTGTAAGCGCAGGGCCTCGGCGCTGCACGGCCGCCGCGTCGTGTGATGCACGGAGCTCTGCGGAGAGGGAGTCGACTTGGCACTCGTGGGAGGTGAGCTCCATGGCTTGCGCAGCGAGGTTCTGGGACGTGGAGTGAGAGAGTACGTCGAGTCTGTTCTAGAGGTCCATGTAGTCTTCTTTGAGGGTACTCAGTTCCGAGCACAGGGTGCGGACGTCCTGGTCTGCTTTTGTCTTCAAGTCGTTAGTTTCGAGTTGCGGCTCTCTGTTTTGCTACGCACATTTTCACCCTCACGTTCCTTTGAGATGTGCTCTTTTCCTTCTCGCTCGTCTTGTTCGTGTTCGGCGAGCAACCAATGGTCGGATTCGAAGCATTCGATGGTTACACCGCGTCGTGGAGATGGGTTTCGAGTTGGACACGAGTGGTCTCTGCGGCGGCGAGACACGCACTCAGCAACTCCTGAATCGCGTGATTTGTTCCTCTTCTGAATAGGTATCAAAGAACAAAATACACATACAAAAACTGGTGTTTCCGGTGATGGTGAGAGATGGATCACATTGAGAAATGTTACTGTACTGCACCGTAAACGGGTTAGCCAACCTGATTTGATCACCGTCCTTCGGAACCTGGACCGGGAGCATGATATTAGGGTCATGGGGCGGAGGTGCTTCGGCCATGTGTATCTGAGAAGAAGGGTATGGAGACGAGAAGCACAAACCGATCTTGTTGAGGGCGAACACGAACCTTTCAGGACCGCTTGCCCTCCGCCTCGCGCCCAACGTCATGGTGCTTTAATTATTCCTGGGCATCTCGCACAGCACCAGGTCTGTCTGAGAATAAGAGAGGGAAGGGGCATCAGGACAGTGTGACGCCACTCACAGATAGTATTGAACACGAACACATCTCCGGCACAGCGGTTGAGACGTTGAGATCTTGAGACGCCATGCATCGCGGTGAAATGAGAGGGAATTGATCCTTACTCAAAAATCCCAGCGGCGTCGCTGACGACGAGAAAAAGAACCCAGTATCACGAAAACACGCTCACGAAGTCTCAGTGTATATATGTTTGATAACTTTCCGGATTACTGGAATGGCAGTGGCCGCCGCCGCCACAGAGAGGGTCTAGTGGTACAATGCATTCCTGAGGCTAAGAAGAATGCTGGTGCCCGGAAGTTCAGAGATCTATGGACTGTGAGCGTTTATGAGGTATTTCTACATCATGATGGGAAATGAACTCGGGAGCCGCAGAGGTAAAGGAGAAAGGCTGCGGGTTTCTTTCCTTTGATGCGGGGATACATCCGACTCTACAACGAACACGAGGGGCCTGAGAGCCCCAGTTCCCGGACGCACCGCCCCTCACCGGCTCTGAGTCATACTCGTCTCAGTGGCACCAGTGTTGTCATGACCCGGGTGACCCCGTCATTGCGCCAGCTGACTATATTTCAGTCGTTTAGTCAGGCCCGTCAAGGGATCCGTGGGAAGTTTCCCAAAAGGGAAATGACAGTCGCAGTGGATGCCTTCCCGTAGGAATCTGGAGTCCCAAACTTTATTCTTTTGGGTCAATTGATCACATTCGTGATGAGCAAGCACGGCCACTCAACAAGAGACCCGTCCCAAACTCAAAAATCTGGAAAGGCCCCCCCCCTTTCCAAACCTTGTATACGTCTCCAGATCCTAATTTGGAAGTGCGGAAGTTGAAATCTGTTCATTAGTTGGTTGTGTGGCTGAGTGGACTACAAAGAGAGATTCACACAGCAATAGAGCAATAGATGTGTTTGCTTGTGTATTTGCTCCCTTTCCCATCTCTGTATCCCAATGGATGATACAACATACAATGCATATGGACTGCAGACACCCCATCCTACTCATCCCGCTCCAATGTCAATATCTTTTTCTCAGAGAGAGGAGATTCCTCCACTCAGTCCTCCAAATCTGTCTCAGCCACTTGTATTTCAATTAACTGACCCATCTCAGGTAAGCGATCTAATATAATTTGCATTGTAATATTTATTTTTGGCACAGTTGACCTCTCGTGATAACACTGTCCAAAATGAGCAGAAACCTCACCCTTTGGCTCATGCAAAGAAGGGAAAAGAGAAGGCCAAGGAGAACTCAAATGCCTGAGGTGGCCACCAGCAAGGAGTGGTCAATTTTACCAAGGAAGCAATCATAGAAAACGTACTACCTATTGGGAGTGATGGCTGGATCGCAGTACAAAGCGAATTTGTCACGGTACGTGAAGTGGACTCTTACTTACTGGCTGTGACCCCATCTGTAAGATGTAATCGGTCTCGGACTTAGTAGTAGCCAGAGGTAGCGCAAGTATCACATGCCAATGTGGCATGACTCATTCTAGGATAGCGGTATTAGGGTTCGAGCTAATATTGCTAGTAGTAGTACGAGTTTGGGAGGAGCTTTAAAGCATCCTCATATGTGTATAAGTAGTAGCCGTCGAAGACCAAGATACGCCATCTTGGTCTTCTTTGAATCACCACTCTCTCCTCTTCTCGTGTGCTCTAAAGTTTGCTTGCCTCGTTCCGAGCAAGTCGTCTCCATCAACCCCTGCCTAGTGACTCATCTATGTCCTAGTGCCAATACGCGTCATGTGCCTCGACAAGCGCCGTGTACCCATGGGAATAGTCACGTGACCTACAGTTCAATATCTGCTTAAGTTGTAAATGCCCTTTCACCGTCCAAGTCGGACTAACGCTCGTGGTGGTGTTACATTAAGACCAAGATCCCTCACCGTGGCGTTTACAACTTGAGACCAGTGGACCAACTTCAGAACCTACTCCCTTGAACGACGAGGAGACCGCAACGTACCAGTACAATTCCTAGGGGCAGCCAGGTGGAGAGAATATCGAGGAGACACAGGATATTTCGTCAATTTTGCATCAGGACCCACGAGGTTTAGACCAGTTGAGTTCAACTTCGAAAATACTTGTTGGACTGAGATTACGTGGAACCCGATCGACAATAGGTGGGACATAGTATGCCCAGCAAGCCGACTCTACAACTGCGACATCGACGCTCGCAATCTACCCACCAGAGAACAGTGGGGCTGCATAGATGGACAACCAGAGGAAGAACCAAGCACATCGGAACTGAGAACATCGGCACCCTCAGAAACTAGCGAAGAAGGAGAACACACCGACGAAGAGGAAGATTCTGAAGTAGAAGAGATTACACACCTAGCTGAGTCTATCCCCATATCGCAACCAGAAATCATCCACGTACACCCTCCAGACAACATGGCCATGGCTACAGAAACTGTTACAAACGAGGCGGTAGAAGAAGAAATCTGCAGAACGTGAGAAGAAGCTGAGCAACTGCTACTCCCCATTCATCCAGCAACGGGACATCGTATGACCGCAGATGATGCGGCAATATTCCGTGCCATAGGACCAGACCAACCCAATCCGCCAGGAGACAACCCACCACCAGGAGGGGGAGGACGACCACCAAGGTGGCCAACAGGGGTGTTACGTTTCGACTCGGCGTGCGAAGTGGACCCTTACTATACGGCGATGACTCCTGTAGTAAGCGGTAATGTGTCATGGACTCGAGATCAGTCAGCGTAGTAGTATCACATGCCGATGTGGCATGACTCATTCCTAGGACAGCGGTAGTAGGGTTCGAGCTATTATCGCTAGTCGTAGTACGGATTCGGGAGGAGCTTTAAAGCATCCTCGTATGTGTATAAATAGTGGCTTGCAAAGACCAAGATACGCCATCTTGGTCTTCTTTGAATCACCACTTTCATCTCATCATCGTTTGCCATTCCGTTCGCTTGTCTCTTGGAGCAAGTCGTCCTCATCGATATACGCCCAGTGACGCAGCATAGTCCTGGTGCCTTACAAGTCACGTGCCTCGACAAGCGCCGTGTACCCGTGGGAATAGTCACGTGACCAGAGACCCGATATTCGCTAAGTCGTGAACGCCCTTTCGCTGTCCAAGTCGGACTAACGCTCGTGGTGGCGTTACAAGGGGGATTTCCGGGAGGATTCGGAAGAGGACCTCCTGGAGGACCACCAGGAGGTGCAGGAGGACCACTGGGTGGAGGAGCCGGACCACCCGGAGGAGGAATACCAGGAGGAGCGGTAGCACCAGGTGCTCCCACTTCTAGACTCGAAGGCGAGACACCTACTATCTTCAAAGGGGACAGAACTGACTACAAATTGTTCCTCACGCAATGGCACGCCTACTGGGGACTCAATTTCGACAACCCGAGCATGGTCAACGTATACAAAAGATGCCTCATATTCTTAGGCTACATCAAAGGCCCGTCTGTTGCGAACTGGATGCTAGGTTTTCTCCAATGGCTCAACACGGAGGTACGACGTGGAAGGGACAGGTATGATGAATACCTATGGGAGACGTTGTCCGCGGGATTTGCGGATTGATTCTCCAACACGCTAGAGCAAGAGCAAGCCCAGGCCGAACTGGCGAAGGGATTCAGAATGAGTGGGGACGATATTGACTCGTACGTCACCAATTTCAAACAGCTATGCCGAAAGGCTGACTACCGGTTGGATGACCAACAAACCATCGACCGATTCACGGCAGGACTGCTGAGCAAACTGTTCACCAAGGTCTATGAACTCGACAGACCAACTACCTTCATGGAGTGGAAAGACGCAGCACTTAGACATCAAAAGCAGTACATACATTTGCACGCGCGACTAGGCATATCCACGCCAATACGAGGACCACCGAGAGGTCCACCACCGCGTTTCAATCCACCCCAACGCTTCGGAGGATCACCATGGAACGCACCACGAAACCAGCCGCCTAGGTATGACCCAAACGCCATGGACACATCAGTGGATCAATCCCGCGCACGCCTCGCCGAAGTAGGAGACCCCAACTGCAACATGTACCAACGACCACCATTCCCACCTCGTGCAGGACCAGGACAGGGAGGGAATGCCCCTCGTAGAGACATGAGGGAAGTAGTCTGCTACAACTGTAATGGACTTGGACACATCTCACGGAACTGTCCCCGCCCCAGGAAACTGAGGCAGCCTCAGCAACAGTGGCACCCCGCAAGCAATAGCCATAGTATGGAGACGGACTACTACAGTCAAGAACCATGCGCCCAAGTGGCCCACACGGCGGAGCCACAACAGATGGCGAACAGTTGGCTCGAAGGGGTTAGAGGAGCAAGCGATGAGGTCAAAGACCTAATTCTCCAAGATCTGTGGGAGAAAGGGGATTTTCAGGACGCCTGAACCCATCGGCCTGGGTGAGGGCAACCAATTGTAACTCTGTAATCATGACTCGCTTTCGGTCTCTTAGAATTCCAGTCTCGATTCGCACCAGTTACTCAATGGCCGACATAAAAGGGCTCGTAGACTCCGGAGCCACCGATAACTTCATAAGACCCGCATTCGCCAAACAAATGGGGCTGGGGCTCCAGCTGCTAGAATGCCCAAAGAAAATATGGAATATAGATAACACGGAAAACAAAGCTGGGTCCATCACTCAGTTCGTGGACTTAGACGTACAAATGAAAGGAATCCACAGGGTCATCCGATTCCTCATCACCGATATAGGGAACGAAGACTTGGTGCTAGGATACCCCTGGCTCGCTTCTTACAAACCCACCATCAGTTGGACCCATGCTACCATCCATGAGGAAACACTCCCCATCGTCATCTGATCCATCAACCCTGCCGAACCATGCACGGTCATCGCGCGAACATACACCCACGATGAAAAGGAGAGCATAGTTCAGGAGTTAGAGGAGGAATGCCAGCTATGTACCACAGCCACCGAACTCGCTATAGCGGCTAACCAAAACACGGTGGCAGCGGTAATCCCCGAACCATACCGACGATTTGCCAAAATATTTAGCAAAGAAGCATCTCACTGGTTCCTGCCATCAAGGCCGTGGGACCATGCCATAGAGTTCAAGCCAGGAACACCAGCCACGATCGACTGCAAGATCTACCCGATGACACAGGATGAGGATGCCCAGCTCAAGGAGTGGCTTGACGAACAACTCAAAATGGGATACATTCGACCCTCCAAATCACCCTACACATCATCATTTTTCTTTATTAAAAAGAAAGATGGGAAATTGCGACCCGTCCAGGACTACTGAAAGATCAATGCATGCACGATTCGTAACCAGTATCCACTCCCACTCATGTCGGAACTCATCAACGATTTGGGAAATGGTCACATTTACACCAAGCTGGATGTTCGCTGGGGGTACAACAACATATGCGTCAAACCAGGAGATGAACCAAAAGCAGCCTTTAAAACACAGTACGGGCTGTTTGAACCCCTCATAATGTACTTCGGACTCACAAATTCACCAGCGACATTCCAAACCACGATGAACGAAATCCTGGGACCCACCATTGCCAAACACGAGCTTATGGGCACCATCATATGCGTATACATGGATGATATAGGAATAGCCACTCATGAAAACGCAGGTCTTCAAGCACACATCGACGCAGTCTGCGATGTGCTCCAAGTAGCTATGGACCACGACCTCTACTTCAAACCGGAGAAATGCCTCTTCCACTCACCGCGAATGGATTACCTGGGGGTAATCCTTGAAAAGGGGGTAACTCGCATGGACCCAGTAAAAATTTCTGGCATCAAAGAATGGCCACGCCCAACAAAGGTCAGAGACGTCCATTCTTTCCTGGGCTTCTGCAATTTTTACCGTCTCTTCATTCGTGGTTTTGCCACGCACGCACGAGCACTCAACAAACTTACGAGGAAGTAGAGATGTCAACGAGTGACACTCGCGAGTATGAGTACTCGTCGGAATGTTCCGAAGAGCCACTCGTACTCGACTCGTACTCACTGATGCGAGTACTCGTGAGCACAAGTACTCACCAAATTCTCCAGACTGACACTCGTACTCGCGGCGCGAGTACCCGTCCGAGCCACGAGTACTTGCGAGTGCGAGTACTCGTATTCATTCAAGTTAAATGAGTACTCGTTTGACACGAGTACTCATGGATATCATTACTTCTATGTAATATAGGTACTACCAAAGAATAGCTATGGAACAATACTAGCTATAGAGCCCTACAAATCCCGCCCCAGTGTAGCTGTCCCCCACCACCGTCGTATCTGAGTCGCTGCCGTCGCCTGTCATGTCCATCTCCACGTCGCTGTCGTTCGCGTCGCCATCGTTCGTGTCACCGTCGTTCGCGTTGCCGTCGTCTGCGTCGTTGTCGTTTGAGTTTGCCTTGCCGTCGTGTCGCCGCCGCGTCGCTGTCGTTGTCTATCGCGTCGTTGTCATCGGTCGAGCTTGTCAATGCCTTGCCGTTGTGGTTGAACTATGGTCGCCGCGTCGCTGCCGTTGCTGCTGCGGCCCACTGTGTCGTAGCCATTGTTGGGAGGGCCGCCGTCGTGTTTGGGACAGGACATGGGCTGGCGGGGGTTTGTCATGGTAAGCTAGTCTTGAATGTTGAGCGCGTTGAGTGTGGGAAGCCACCGGACTGAAACAACCTTTTCCACGCCCGCCCGGTGATTGCCAGTTTCCAATGGCTACATGTGGTCCAGTGCGGGGACAGATCCAAGCCACGCCTTCCCACTGGCATCAACGACAAACTACAACAACTTCGCCGATTCAGCTTCGAGCTGCACGAGCTCACCCTGCCAACGCAGCTACGACCACGACGCCAGCAACAGCAATGAGGCGACGACGACGACCAAGCGGCGACGCAACCACGACGGCAAATGCCCATCGACTCGGACCACGACAACGGGGCAATGCCCGTTGATTCCGACAACGAGGCAATACCCATCAACTTGCGAAGGCGGGGCGACTCGGATGGCTACTAGCACGGCGGTGGAGACCTCATACATGTACAATACAAGTAGTTAGTTATGCTAGACTAGCCGCATGTACTACTTACAGTAGCAACCTGTGTAACAAAACGGGCCGACTTGGACAAACCAATGCTGGCCCATAAACAAGTCATATAAGTCCGCGAGTACACGAGTACTCGTGCTCCAAAAAATGCAAACTCGTACTCGCGCAGACTTGCAGGCACGAGTACTCGTAGGCGCGAGTACTCGTCACGTGACGAGTCAAACTCGCAAGTCACTCGTTTGGCCATAACTCGTTGACATCACTACGAGGAAGGATGCTGAGTGGCAATGGGGTACAGAGGAAGAGTGAGCGTTTCAGAAACTCAAGACGCTTGTTACTGAAGAACCAGTACTAGTGCACCCATGCCTCATGGATCAATTTGAACTCGAAATGGACACATCGGGCTTCGCGGTTGGAGCAGTATTGCTACAGAAGAAAAAGGACGGAAAGTGACACCCCGTTGGATACTACTCAGCCACCCTCAATGAGGCGGAATGCAATTACGATATATACGACCTAGAACTACTGGCGATCGTTAAAGCCCTCAGACACTGGAGGCCCCTAATTGCTGGATCGCCACACAAGATCAAGATCTTCTCAGATCATCTTAACCTCACACACTGGAGATCCGTGCAAAAGATAAGTCGATGCGTAGCCCAAGAAGTGTTGGAACTAATGGAATACGACTTCGAGATCCATCATATCAAAGGAACCAACAATGGAAGGGCCGACGCCCTGTCCCAACAACCCGACTACAACTGAGGGGACCGAGACAATGACGGAGTAGTGGTACTCCCAGACAAAGTCTTCGCGAGGACTACACTCACCCAACTGCCAGAGGACCACACCCAAGACGAACAGCAGATACTCCCCTGGGTCGACACACACCACCTTAAGAAGTTTGACGGGACGTGGTACAAACAAGGAGCACAAGTAGTAACGGGCGATACCTTATTGTGGCATACCATCATCCACAATCACCACGACCCCACAGTCTACGGCCACCCAGGGATCAAAAGGACATTCCAAATCATCGGATGACACTACTGGTGGCTGCACATGCTGGAACACATCACCGAATACGTGAAAGGGTGCGCGGAATGCCAGAGGTACAAAGTGAACAACAGGCCCACACGCGCTCCGCTAGTACCTATCACGCCAATCCCTGACGCTAAGCCTTTTGAAGTAATCACACTGGATTTCATCACTAAACTCCTGGTATCCCAGGGGCATGACTCAATACTCACGGTCACTGACCACGACTGCACCAAAGCCTCCATTTTCATACCATGCGTCGAAGAGATTACGGTGGAGGAGACAGCAGCTCTGTACGTAACCCACGTCTTCAGGAGATTCGGATTACCGGCGAAAATCATCAGCGATAGAGACCCACGATTTGCATCAAAATTCACCCGTGAATTGTGCCGTATACTCGGAATCTACCAAAACATATCTATGGTGTATCACCCAAGGACCGATGGACAATCAGAATGAACCAATCAGTGGTTAGAACAGTATCTCAGGTTCTGGGCCAACGAGTGTCAAGATAACTGGGCACACTTCTTACCTATGGCTGAATTCACGCACAACAACTGGCCACACGAGGCAACAAGGAAGTCTCCGTTCTCGCTCATGATGGGATACGACCCGCGCACTGATTGGATGGATAAACAATCCCCTATTCCGCAGGTGAACACAAGACTTCAGCAATTCCGCGAAGCACGGAATGAAGCCCAACACCTGATCAAAAAGGCACAATCTCTGTGGGTCAAACACCGAAACATGCCCCAGTATCGGGAAGGCGACCAAGTTTGGCTAGAAGGCTGTCACTTACGCACCAACCAGCCAACTGCAAAACTCGCGGCACGACGGCATGGACCCTTCAAAATTAGCAAGGTACTATCGCCCGTCAACTATCAACTAGAACTTCCCACGCAGTGGAGTATCCACCTGGTGTTTCACATCGATTTACTCACACCTTATCACGAAACCCCCATGCATGGCGAAAACTTCACACGTCCACCTCCGGATCTTGTAGAGGGCGAAGAAGAATACGAAATTGAAAGTATTCTGGACACGCGGCTTTTTGGCAGAAGCAGGAAGCGGCAATACCTTGTAAAATGGAAGGGTTACCTGGACTCGAACAATCAGTGGGTCAACAAGGACGACTTGTCAGCTGACGAGGCTTTGGCGGAGTTCGAGCGGACATCAAAAGCCCGAGGGATAGTTATAAACCAACCCAGTTACGCTAAGTCGACCCCATCTTCCCAACCTGGAATCCCCTCACGCATCCACATGTCAACCCCCACTGCTTCCCCTGCTTCTTCCTGTGCACCACTCGCTCCCCATCTCGTCGACAACCTCTCCTATGAAGAGTTCTGCGAGGCCATGTCCTGTATCACCCCTGTCAACGACGTCGACAACCCCGAAGCCCCCGCCACTTACTGGCTCCTCAGTCAAGACGGGCAGAAGCTCACCACCGCCCCCTACACGCAAGCCAAAGTTGATCGGCTTCATGCAGCTCTCAGAAGCAGTCAAGGTACCTCACCTCGACCTCTCCCCATGCACATCGAGTATCGCATCCAGGTGGGGCAAGAGTCAGACGTTGGAGATGGAGGACCTGCTGAAGAAAGCCCGGACGCTGACAGGATGGAGGTTCGAGGCAGAAGCCTGGAGGTTAGAGCAGTTGGAGAGGGCAGCAACAAGGAGAACATTGATCCTCGAGAGACAGGCCTGATTCACCACGACGATGCGTGCGCGGTGTATGACCAACCAGAGCAGCTTACAGAGTGGTACCCAGCTGAGCACCCTTTCATTATCAGCACCACCGATTCTGATAACCCCCGTGAAACCCCGTACACATGTGACACGATGGGATGTCCCCTTTACCGGGGCAACGTTGTCATCGACAACCAACCCCCCATATCGTCCACCATTCTGACGTGCCACCTGGGCAGCTCACACATCGCCCCCCCCAGATACATGCACAACTGCGGGGACGCCTTTATCCATTTTCCCATCACCGACACCCAGGGAGTTACCACGCAAGCCCCATACACCCAGGTCATCATGAATGCGGACCCCCTCGTGCTCGCCCTCACCACTGATAGTGACAAGACATTCTCCAAACCCCTGTACGCCGAACCACACGTTAGGGAATGCGGCAAACCCCAATACTCCCCCATCGAAATGCACACCTTGAGTGGTGGGCATAGCAGCCAAATCCGCGTCGACAAGGCTGTTAACACCCTGAAAGACCTGTCCCTTAAAGCTGAGTTGCACCGTTACCGTGCCTACCGACACAAGGCTGAGCACATCGAACAGCGGCTCCACGCTTTGTCCAAGGCGCTTGGCCTGGCCCAGGGGGAGCTGGCCCGCAGCAAGTTCCGGCTGGAGATGGCTGATATCCACAACCGAATCGCGTCGGTACAGGAGGGGTGGACGGGCGGAGTAGGACCTACTCGGCGCTGTGGGCGTCGCAGCTGAAAAGGGGGTGATGTCACGGTATGCAAAGTGGACTCTTACTTACTGGCTGTGACCCCATCTGTAAGACGTAATTGGTCTCAGACTTAGTAGTAGCCAGAGGTAGTGCAAGTATCACATGCCAATGTGGCATGACTCATTCTAGGATAGCGGTATTAGGGTTCGAGCTAATATTGCTAGTAGTAGTACGAGTTCGGGAGGAGCTTTAAAGCATCCTCATATGTGTATAAGTAGTAGCCATTGAAGACCAAGATACACCATCTTGGTCTTCTTTGAATCACCACTCTCTCCTCTTCTCGTGTGCTCTAAAGTTCGCTTGCCTCATTCCAAGCAAGTCGTCTCCATCAACCCCTGCCTAGTGACTCGTCTATGTCCTAGTGCCAATACACGTCACGTGCCTCGACAAGCGCCATGTACCCATGGGAATAGTCACATGACCTACAGTTCAATATCCGCTAAGTCGTAAACGCCCTTTCGCCATCCAAGTCGGACTAACGCTCGTGGTGGCATTACAGAATTTAACAAGTTCGCAAGGTTGAATGTAGCATCTGTAAAACATGAGTAGGGCCTAAGTGAGCTGAACACTTTGAACACTTTCTGAATAGTGTTTGGAAGTCCAGTCTCAAGACTGGAAAAAGACTGAGACTGGACCAGACCTGGACTGATCAGGACCGGAAATTAGTAAGACCGGTGAAGACCGCTAACCACGGTCCGGTCTCGGTCTTGTCACGTTTTCGAAATCCGTTGGACCGATGAAAGACCGGTCTTGACCGGGCTCAACCGGTCTTTCGGTTCTTTCCATTTTCACTCATTCCGACCTCTTCCTTTCTCTCCCCATCGTCCCATCTCACTAGATCTCATTTCTCGTCGCTCGTTTTCTATGTCATCAATGATGCCAGCAGCCACTTCGGATCAGCCACGACCACTAGTGCTGACACATGCTGACACAGTGCCGACACATGACCCTCAACCAACATGTCGACTTTGACTGCGTTGTACTGGCCCTCAAACAAGCTAAGTTATTTGTCTCCTTCTCCTTTTACTAACTACAGTGTTTTTTCCTCTCTAGGTTTTTAAATAGGTTCTCACCACCTCACCAGGTGCAAGCTCGTGGTGCCACGACGTTACGACAGCAACACGGCGCTGTGACGCTACGACAGCGATACAGCGCCGTCACGCTATGACACCGACGCTGTGCCGCAGCAACATGGCACCCTAGCGCTGTGACACCGACATGTCGCCCTGGTGCTTTGACACCGACACAGCGCCGTCACGCTACGACACCGACGCAATGCCGCAGCAACACAACGCCATTGTGCTGCGACACCGACACAATGCCATCACCCTACAACGCTGATGCAGCGCCGCAGCAACATGGCACCATCATGCTATGACACCGATGTGGCGCCGTAACAACATGGCGCCCTGGTGCTGCGACACCGACGCTACAATACCGCCACAGCAACACTGTGCCATCACGCTATGACACCGAAGCGGCACCAAGGTTCCACGACACCGACTCGGCGCCGCAGCAACATGGTGCTGGTGCTGTGACACCGACACTGGCACCGACGCAGCACCGCAGCAATATGGCACTGCGACACCGACACCGCACCGAGATGCCACGACGATGCAGCGCCGCAGCAACATGGCACCTTGGCGCTTCGACACTGACACAACGCCCCACGCTACCAACAGCGCCATGGCGCCGAGATACCACGATACCGACACGGCGCTGTGGCATGACGATGGGTGTATTAGATTTGGTAGTGTACTATAGTAATAATCACATGTAGCTATTTAGAAGAAAAGAATACAACGACTTGTAGTAGACTGACAACTGGCAGAGCTATAGACTGGTTGTAGACCGGTTGGTGAAGGGACCGGTCTTAACTGGTCCAAAGACCGCAACTCAACCGACAGAGACCGGTCTCACTCGGTCCGGTCCAGTTTTTGTGCTGGGCCGAGAAATTGTGGACCGGTTGCGGTCCCGGTCTTACATGATTAGGTAAAAAAACCGGACTGGACCGGACTTTCAAACACTATTTCTGAACACTCTGAACACTTCCGAATGATTGAAACTTTAATTTCTGTGCTAAATCAAGATTCGGGCTGCATCCCTCTCAACGCCGCATTGCCAGACCACGAGACCAGGATAATAAAAATAAAAATTGACTTAATTCTAATTTCTGAGTTTTCGTGCGTCAATAATAAGTTTTTTTGAGCGATTCAAAGATTGTTGAATACAAATTGATTAATTGATACTACAGACTACACTTGAGGTGTATCTGAACTTTTCGTACGAGCACATCCCACTCCCGCATCCTGCGTGCTCAGACAAAGGCACGAAAATCCGCTGCATGTCAAAATGGGGAAATATCGGGCTCATATGCTTCCTTATTTGGTGTAGAGCTGAGTGGACGTGAACTCAAGGACTGACGACCTCCGGACCCCACTACACCTGATATTCGGGGTGGTCGCTGTCTGGGGGTATGGGAAGATGGGCTGCGGCAAACGTGAAGCGACACTTCTGTGCCATGTATCAACAACACTTACTGTGAATAATTCATCGCGCATGGTGATATAGGCTGCGTAATGTCTTTGGAATATGTGGCGCAACTCGGCCGTGTCAGGCGTCATACATATCGAGCATCTACATATAGTCTCTCATTACCAAATCATCCTGTCCATGCATGTTAAGTGATGGGGATTGTGAAAGACGAGGGCCAACCTCTGAAAAAAAAATGGGCGCGGCTATGTGATGTGGCATATCAGGGATGGAGACACTGATCCGGTCCATAAAACAGTGTAACCTGTGCACCTTAGAAGTCGTACTTGCTATGCTCTCCTCAATATCAGTCATCCGCTCCTTGAGTGCTTGAAGGGTGATCTCATGCTCTTCAATCTTCTGTTTGACCCAGCATTTCTCAAGGTGCAGAGAACTACGCTTCAATTGGGTAAGGTGGAAGGAACGACGTAGGTCCTGGTCCTGGCCGGCCTCCTAGAGCACGCACATTAAGATGCGGGTATGAGTTAGACGTGAAAACTTACAAACATTATATCGTTGCTGCCATACTCAGGGTGGGACAAAAAAACACCTCCGTCTTGACCTCCGTCGGTAAATCTGGGAGTGGGAGGAGGACGATGGTGACGAGGTGCCTCCACTAGAGACTCCTGCGAAGGTCACTTTGGGATAGCCCTTGATGTGTAGGGTAGGGTCAGTGGCAAGGGCGCCCGTGAGGAGGGAAAGACACACTCTGAGGACATCGTGATGGGGTGCTGTGTAAGTCGTTTGGCCTGTGACATGTGACATGTGACTGGTTGGCTTGTGCATTTGGTCGCACCTCTTTTTTTTGTCAAAGTCGATCTTCCAGTGGTTGTTGACCATCCATGTCCTGCCTCAAGCCACCAAGAAAAAATACCTTCAGTGAGTACATGTAAACCTATAACGCCCTGACGTCAATCCACAGGACCACCACTGCTGCCTATACAATCTCTCCACCGCCCCAAGTCGTGTGCCTGTGACTGCCAACAGCGTTGGTCCAGCTGCTCACAGGGCTTGTGTCATCCAGCATGGTGCTGAGTTTGAGCGCAAACGGTACGTTCCCTTTTCTGTTTACCCTTGCTCCCGGTTGACCCTTCTTTCTCTCGCCACCCCCGACGACAACAACGAAATGGGCTGCGATGGGGCATTCTACTCCAGCGCTGGTCCCACACGCACTGCCAATGGCAACGTCCCTTACCGCCCACACCCCGATGATGACGACGACACTGGCTGTGATGCATGATGGAGGGCACCACTGGTCCCACCCATGCTCAGCAATGGGATCACCCATCACCCTGCCACACCTCTAGCCATGACAATGACACAGGTTGCCACTGAGGGCAGTGCTGGTCTCGCACACACCCCCAACGATGGCGACAACAACGGTGGTGGCGGCGATGGGCCACAACAGAGGCTCTGCACCAGCACTAGCCCTCCGCACCTGTGCTGTCCCCTGCTACGTGCACCCTCTATGATGACGACCAAGGGTGACCCCGCTGTAGCCTCCCTGAACCACACGGCCCAACGATGACAGCAGCGACCACTCTGAACCACCCGCACCCTGACAACAATGGCAGCGGCAAGCAATGAAGGGGATAGTGACACTGCTGTGGCTGCCCCGCGCAGTTTGACGAACAGTAGAATATCTAGATAGTACTGTATTGTTTGTAGCTCATAATAAATTTATTATTTCCTTATTTCATGACAGAATCTGAATTCAAACAGAAAAAAATAAATACACAGAGGTGACGTCCATATCGAGAAGCAGTGTTAGTGCCTGTAACCGAATATGGGCTAGGCTGACATGTGTCACCCAAATTGGGTGGTTCAGAAGTGTTTGAGAACGGGCTAGGTGTTCAAAGTGTTCAGAAGTGTTCAGAGTGTCCTTGAACGCTTCTGAACACCTCCCCAACTTCCAGATGCAGTGATGGTAAGGTTTGGTTTGGTTTGGTTCTTTGACCTTTTTTCCTGAACCCTGAACCGGACCATTGGTTCGGTTCAGGGGTCTAGGCTGAACCCTGAACCAAACCATTGGTTCAGGTTCACATTGGTTCAGTTCAGGTTCAGGGGGTTGAACCTGAACCGAACCTGAACAAAGGCCATGCTTATGTAATCACACAAAATGTGCAGAGCCACCCTGTCGGTTACCACAAAAGACTTTGCCTTTGAGGTATAGCCGATAAAAACATTTGGAATTCTAAAAGCTATATACAATTGCTACTGTTGAGAGTATGTGGGCCAAGGGGCTACTACATAGCGTCATTGTCATCCTCCAAGTCATTCCCACTGGACATCTCACTATTCCGGGCTCCCTGTGTAGTTGCCGAGATGTGCCCACTCCGATATGCACTCTTGAGCAACTGAAGTGCCTCAAAGATAGCAGGCTGCAGCTTATTTCTCAGTCTAGAGTCAGTGATGCCTCCACTGCTGAAGGCACGCTCAGATGGCGTGGATGAACCCTGGATTGCAAGGTAGTCTCGTGCGATCCTCTTCAGCATCGGGTACCTGGTGTTGCTCTGATTCCGTTGCATAAGTACCCATGTGCGTGCGTGCTCAGAAAAGGATTGACTTACCCCCCACCAGCCAAGGACATCCATTGTGGTCTCAACCCCAGTCTTGAGGTACTGCCGGAGTTCCTCACGAGGACCCTCACTGGCATGTTGCTGCTGTTGGAAAGCTTGAACAGTGTTGATGAGGTATGCACCACCATAGTTAAGTGCTCCCTTGGTTTCCTTAACAGAAGCGCCTTCTGTAGGGTGTCAGCATGGGGAATAAGTTAGGAGAAAAAATGAACACGTACCTATGGCAGCGTCCTTGGTCGTTGATGTGGCGTGGGTGGGTGGGATGTAATACCTGTCAAACTAGAATAAAATGGTCAGCGTTGAGACATGATTGGCACAGACAGCCACCGCGCTGTGTGGGCAGCGACTTGGCATCGAGACAGCCGCCGTGCTGCATGGGCAGTGACTCGGCATTGAGACAGCCACCACACCACATGGTCAGCAACTCAGCATTGAGACGCGGCATCAAGACAGCTGCTGCACTGCATGGTCAGCGATGAGACAGCCGCAGCGCTGCATGGTCAGCGACTCAGCATCAAGATGCGGCGTCGAGACAGCTGCCGTGCTGCATGGTCAGCAACTCAGCATCAAGATGCGGTGTCGAGACAGCTGCCGCGCTGCATGGTCAGCAACTCAGCATTGAGATGCGGCATTGAGATGGAGATGCGGTGTCAAGATGCAGTGTTGAGATGTGGTGTCAAGAGAACTAGTACTTACCACTTCTTTGAGTTGCTTCATGCCAGCAGTATATTGCTCATTGTCCCACTGACTCTGGAAATAGAGGTCCTTGAAATTGGGGTCAAGGACTGGTAAATACTAAGTCAGCGCACAAACTAAAACAACACAGAGTGGGATCATACATACTGAGACAAATGAAGTACGTGGGCGACGTGCCATTACTAGCACAGCCATACCATTTCCGAAGACTCTTGATGCCTTCGGAAAGTGCGTCCCTCAGCTCTTGATGGTTGGGATGGTTGGCCATCGTTTCCCAGCACTTGAGGAGAAATTCAAAACTGGGTATGATGCGCCAGACAGTGGGAGCATGCTCACTTGAGAACGTCTGTTGGACATTTGATGGCTCCTAACCAATGTGATCGAGGGCTAGAACAAAATTAGTGAAGGAAAACTCACCCTCAGCACGACCATGATATCCCCGAGGTGTTCCCAATCCCGCCGACTCAAGTGAAAGCCCACATAGCTGTGGTGGTTGGAGAGGTTTGGCACATCGTCACTTTCATCTGCAAGGAGAAGAAATTGGTTGATTGCCTGTTAAGAAGCGAAGTAAATACTTGACATTGATAAAAAGAAATGTCAAACACACTGACTTGAGCTTGATAAAGTGCTGGACAAATTTGAAGAGCGAACCCCACCGAGTAGGAACCCATTGGATGAGCTCGAGTGGGGCTGTGTTGACTTGGGTGCAGGTCACATGGAAGAATGCCTTTGCCTGTGGCGATTTACGAATCTGGTATGTGCATTAATACAGAACATGCATCAATAAGGCCAGGATGACCTACCTGCTTGGCTAGGGCAATTGCTTTTCCAAGTGAATCACCCGAGTTTACATCTTCAACTTCATCGTCTGAAGCGGAGTTGTCTTCGCCTTCTGCATCGATGCAGGTGCCAACCTTCTTGGCAAAATGTGGCGCAATGGCCTGGATAAAGTGCTTTGCCGCCACATGTAGAGAGTGCTCCATGCACCTAAGTTTACATTAGAATGGAAAGTCTTGGAAGCGTGACCACTTACAACATATCGTGTTCTCTGGAGGTCCATCTGGTTTCCATTGACAGGTTATTCTGGAGGACACGAAGTGTCTTGCGATTGACCGCCACGCCATTGCTTGTAAACCATCCAACCTGTGAAGCAGAAATGGGTTCAGTGATGCAAACAGAAGCAAATCAATAAAGATCGCACCTTGCCATGTAGCTTGTACCTATCTAGTGAGTGGCTCAATATATTGCCCATATTCCGACCAGTGTGTCTTCCTTCGATCTCCTGGAAAACGAGTTGTTCGGTCTTCAATTCCCATGCATCCGGGCGACTGGCAGGCACATCTATGTAATGCGCTGTGAGGGAAATGTAGGGGTGACCTGGCTTTGAGGTCCATGTGTCAAACGTGAAGGAGATCTTGGAAGGGACTCTCTTCATGTTCTCGCGAACCCTCCCCTCAGCAATGTGTGCACGCTGAAGTATCTTGGTGTGAAGGGTTTGGCGATGAGGAATGTCCATCTCCAAAAGCGACGGGTGACAGAACCTGAGGAGACAGCAAAAACTCTTGCGATCGATTAAACAGAATGCCTAGAGTGAAAATATATTAGAATGATTCATTACACGTGGCATTTTTCACTCACCTCATCTTCGCAAATGATGAGCTCGACAATATGATTGAGAAGCCCCACGTTTGTAAAAGTAGGGATGTTAGGGATGATGGAAATCTCTAGATGCGTTTGATTGAGGCTAAGTGAAGTGAATCAGTATTGAGTGAGTGAACAAGAAGACTTTTACTCACCCATCTGTACTTGAGTCATTTGGTGTACGGAAAAGCACATGGGGATGCAGCTGGATACCAAGCGCATTGCAGCGTTTGCGGTATAGTTGGGCATGGTTCCTGGAAAAGATCAAAACAGTGTGGTTTGATTAAGAGGCCCGGTAGAACTTTACCTAGCGATGTGCATTCATAGCGTACTCCCACCTCCCCTGAAAAAACACAATGATCGCTTGACCGAGGCATTGTCCCTTCATGGTGCAATTCTGGTCAGCGAAAGAAAATCGTCCAATGGAACGAAAGGACTTACTGGCAAACCATGCACATATTGCCTTTCAGAATCTCTCCTGTATCTGGGTCCAAATAGTTGTTCTCAGCACCGAAAATGATGCGAATGTCAGCTGTACTGTCACGGTGCAGCTGGGATGAGACCTACGCAACTACCAGAAGTACACGCAAGATGACCTACAGTGGGACAGAGAAGTCCGCGGAGCCACAGCAGTGCTCGAAGACCTGCTAGAGAAGTGGAAGAAGGAGCCGTGCACGCAAGATCACATGTGAGCTGGACACGCAGTGAGCACACGTGACCCTCACCTGCCATCACATGACTATCAGGAGGCGTGGGATTAGGTCGGAGTTATTGGCCGTCACATGACCCCGGCACGTGACCTGCCTCGAACGGTCCAGAAGAGCCTAGATGAGCTTGCACCTAGGCTGAGGCTGGAATGTGAGTCTGGATGAGCTTGAGCCCAGATGCGGTCTAGATGGTGACCCCATGACTGTATGGCTGACTGATGCGAATCGAGAGCGAGTTGTGCTATTGGTTAGGTATATTAGGATTCGGTATTCGAGTGGAGCTTGAAAGCCCCTCACTGTAGTATAAGTAGCGGGCTGAGGACGCGTTATAGTCCTTAGCTTTGATATCTTGTGTCAATCCTTCCCTGCTGTGGAGGTTGTATAAAGCTAGATTCCTCATTGACCATCCCCTCCTTTATTATCTGTGCTAGTGTGCCGGTTATCGCCACTAAGCGTTCCGCTTGCCATCGTGCTTAGTCATCGCTGACGCCTCATATCTAATCATTATTACTCTCACGATTGCCCTTGCCCTTATCGGCCACGCCCTGCAGATCGCCCTAGCCGTTGCCTGTGGGATCCTGAAGACGTTAGAGCACGTGCAGCAGCAGCAAACAGGCAAATAGGCCACGCGATTGGCAGACGTCCGGAAGGAACATAACATGTACACATTTCCCAGGATCTGACAGACACGACCTAGAAGCAAAGTGAGAACACATTTCAGAAATGAGGGTGAGGAATGCACCTGATTGTCAGCATCGGCCATGGCCCTGATGGATTCGTAGTCATCATCCGCGAGCTCAGTGGCGGGCTTGGTGGTAGCACCGTCGTCATCTGCGAGCTCGGTTGTGGGCTCAGTGGTAGCACCGTCATCATCGGGATCTGCAACATCATCGACCAAGTTGATGACAACCTTGTGTGTAACACGACAATCAGGGTTGGGGTTGCTTTGCGCCTTGCATTTGGTTCCCGGATGAGTACCAGTAGAGCCACTTGAAGCAGCCTCAGCCGCTTCAACAGCACACTGAGAGGGGTGGGGAACGCGAGTACTAACCCGGCGTGCACCAGCAAGAATTGCAGCTGGTGCATGACTTGGAGGACGCGAAGTATCTGAGGGAAAAGGGATAGTTTCGTCAGCATCAAAAGACCATGGAATCTCGGATGCGTCCTTCAAAGAGCCATCGGGTCGGACAGCGTCGCCAAGGTTGGGTGTGGTCGAACATCAGCAAACCCTGGGCTGCTACAGGAGTCTGCAGCAGCACTACATAGTGGCCATAGTAGCCCACAGTTCTTGTAGTGCTGGTAGTGACGTTTATGTTCTGTGCAGCACTGCTGTAGCACTGCTGTAGTCTACCCACAGTCTACCATATCCAGGCCTACTACCACAGTCTACCACAGTCTACCATAGTCTTACCATATCAACCCAATTATTGACTACAGTAGTCTGTGGAAGTCTGCAGCAGCACTCCATAGTAGCCCACAGTTTCTGTAGTGCTGATAGAGACGTTTATGTTCTGTGTAGCACTGCTGCAGCACTGCCACAGTCTACATGCAGTCTACAACTCTGCCTGCAGTCTATCACAGTCTACCACAGTCTACCACAGTCTGACCAATCTCACTGTAGTACTGTACCAACCCAGTTAATGACTGTAGTTTTGATGCCAGCAAGTGCTACAGTCTACCATAGTCTACTGCAGTCTACCACAGTCTACTGTAGTCTACCATAATCTACCATAATCTACCCCAGTCTACTGTAGTCTACCAGTAAGAACACATGTTACTGGCAGGGATTTCCCAACTTTCTGCTGGTGCACCAGCAGGAAAGTCCCACTTTTTGATAGATAAAAATATATATATTTCAATTACTACAGTACAAAAAACAAAAGCTAAAATATGTACATTGTAAGTACTGAGTACCCGTCGGGGGTGGTGGTGAGTCGACGGGTGGCGCGGTCATGCACACCGTGTCGTGGGGGTTGGTGGTGGCTGCCTTGCGTGCCATGTTGAGGTGGCGTGGCGGGTCGGCGGGGTCTTGCACGACGTGGCGGGGTCTTGGCGTGTGTTGGGTCGGGGTGGCGGTGAGTTGGCGGGTGGCGGGGTGTTGCGCGCCGTGTTGGGGTGGCGTGGGGGCCGGTCGCGGCTGGGCCTTGCGTGCCACGTTGAAGGGGCGTGGCGGGTTGGCGGGGTCTTGGCGTGTGTTGGGTCGGGGTGGCGGTGAGTCGGTGGGTGGCGGGGTCTTGCGCGCCGTGTTGGGATGGCGTGGGGGTCGGTGGCGGCTGGGCCTTGCGTGCTGCGTTGAGGCAGCGTGGCGGGTCGGCGGGGTCTTGGCGTGCCGTGTTGGGTCGGTGAGGTGGGTTGGCGGTGGTGGGGTGGCGGGGCAGGATGGAGGTGGTTCGCGTGCACGAATGGGCTGCAATCTCCAGGGTGAGCGGGAAGCAAAAAGAAGAAAAACAAAAGAAAAACTTATCTTAATCATTCGGCCAAAGGTCTTGTGCTGTGTTGGGGCGGCGAGGTGGGTTGGCGGTGGTGGGGTGGCGGGGCAGGATGGAGGTGGTTCGCGTGCACGAATGGGCTGCAATCTCCAGGGTGAGCGGGAAGCAAAAAGAAGAAAACAAAAGAAAAACTTATCTTAATCATTCGGCCAAAGGTCTTGTGCTGTGTTGGGGCGGCGAGGTGGGTTGGCGGTGGCGGGGTGGCGGGGCAGGATGGGGTGGCTCGCATGAATGGGCTGCAATCTCCAGGGTGAGCGGGAAACAAAAAGAAGAAAACAAAAGGAAAAACTTATCTTAATCATTTGGCCAAAGGTCTTGCGTCGTGTTGGGGTGGCAAGGTGGGTTGGCAGTGGTGGGGTGTCGGAGCAGGATGGAGGTGGCTCACGTGCACAAATGGCGGTGAGCGGGAAAAAAAAAAAAGAAAAAAAAAGAACTTATCTTATACATTGGGTCGAAGGTTTTGCGTGCCGTGTTGGGGCGGCGGGTTGGCGGTGGCAGCATGTTGCAAGCCATGTCGGGGCGGCGGTGTTGGGGCAGGGACGAATGGAAGCGGCTCGCGTGCACAAGGGGACGGCAATGGCCTGCAACGTTGAAGGTGAGGTGAGCGGAACGAAGAAAAAAAAGAGAAAAAAAAAGAACATATCTTGTGCATTGGGCCGAAGGCCAGCTCATCCTCAGCCACGTCCTCTATCTTGCGTAGCCATGGGATGGTCCCTGTGGAATAACGGCGTGGTGGTAAGAGAAGAACATTTAAAAAAACTTGCCCATATACGGGAGAAACGGGTCAACGACACACATTCCCACGCCACAGATTAAGCCTCCGCTCGACACGACGTATCTCCCACCTTACTCCTGCTGCCTGTGCTCCTACTTCCACCCCTCGTCCGGCCTCCCCAGACCCATCCTTTCAAGCCCCTCTCTCATCCTCACTCGTGGTCAAGACGCGGCAGATGACCCACTGGGCTTAGTCGCAGTGCAACAAGATTGTTTCTGTTTTTTTTTTCTTTTTTTTTCACGCTCAACCCTGAACGTTGCAGGCCATTGCCGCCCCCTCGTGCATGCGAGCGCTTCCATTCATCCCCGCCCCGACACGCCGCCCCGA